>CM046800.1:8104217-8122683 GCA_025617405.1 Perca schrenkii | reverse complement strand
GCATAGTAAAGTGAGAAACCAAAAAGTGAATCTTTGATGAACACATGGCCTTAAATTATTTTTAAATTTCCCACAATTGACATTAAATCATGTTTTGGTATGCCATGATAGTGTATTTTCACAATGTATGTCAATTTAATCATGCTTTTAATTATGTTCAGGCAAATCCTGAAGGCAGGTGACAAACCATCAATAAGCATCTTAATCTAAAACACTCAAAAAAAGGGAGACATAATCTTCTGGTTGTGCAACAAATTTGACTTTCACTTTTTGCTGATAGGTTGTCAGACTGAATACCTGACAGACAACTGCTGCTGCTGTTAGAGAAAGTGTGGGCGTGTTTCTGTGGGACTAGTGAGGATAAAGGAATGTCAGGGGTTCTCATAGACTGTTAATATGGGGGGTTCTTCAGGTTTTGTGAAAGGAAGGTGCATTTACTTCCATTTGCTTTGCCACTCAGGACAATTAAAACACAAACTGGAGCCATATGTACTGAAAAATGAGTCTTGCAACAAGTTTAAGAGAAGGAAGTGACCTGATGGCTAGAGACCATTTGATAGACACATGGGCAATTTCCACATATACCTCTGTAAAGCTGTCCTGAACTTGGTGAAGGGACAGAGCTAACAAAATGTTAGATGTAAGATCACACCCGTCGCTATGGGCGGGCCATAGAGAGCCGAAGTCCCGCCCTTCTACTTCCGGTCCATGGGACCTATCTTTCGAAAAAATATGAACGAGGGTCAATGGAGAGATAATAATTATTTTTTGATCCAGTTTGAATTGAGCCATGGATTACAAATATGATGTTCGTCAATTTAAAACATGATTTTCAACCGAAAAAATTCTCCGTTTATTGTTAAACTGTTGAAGTATAAGACTGTGAAAATACGTAATTAGAAAGACTACACACTTCATGGATGACGTCTCTCTGAAGCTACGATGTCTGTGTGTATCGTACCGGGGATGTAATGTTACTCTAATGAGCAGAGGATCTCGCGCATTCTTTTGCTTCTCTGCTGAAAACACTTGACTGGATAAAACCCAGCAGGTAAGATAACGTTACATGTGTTGTGGAACAGAGCTAAGCTAGCTAGCTAGCGAACCAAGCATCAAGCTAGCTAGGTGACGTAGATTGTGTGAAACGGGAGATGTAGTCCACTGGGAGATGTAGTCCACTGAGCTGTTTCACACAAAACTAAGTGGTACTGCGACAAACCTACGGCTAACTGAGACTTTCTTCGTTTGAAAAATTATCTTTTAAATTGACAAACATCATATTTGTAATCCATGGCCCAATTCAAACGGGATAAAAAAATTATTTGCCTCTCCCCAGTTCACTACCGTTCATATTTTTTCTGACTTAAAGCCCATGTTGCAAGTTAACCACCACTGTTGATTAATAGGTACATATAGCACTCAATATATGTATATCATTGTTAAAAATGTCTCAAAATAGTGTTAAAGGACAGTTTTTGTCAGGTTTTTGTCGTTTTTGGTATTAGTGTTTTTTCTTCCGCAATTCGGTGATGACGTCACGTTGGGGAGACGTGTATCAGCCTGGTACTGTAACTATGGTGACTGACTGGGATGAGGAAGAGGGTTTTTTACTGTCCGTGAATAGCACCAAGTGAAAGTCAATGTTTTATTTATATCTAGTGACAGTGATCATGTCGTTAGTTCAGATAAGTACCGGTAAACTTATCTAGATCTAGAAAATACAAGGCATCATGCTATGTTAGCTATGTGCTAACTTGCCAGTCCCACCTGTGAAATCCCCCGATGGTTGTAAACACATAGATATGATTGATATCATGATTAGATATCTCACGTTTTGATGGTAGGCTACTAGCTCCAGTAACAACATATTTGCCTGGTGTTTATTTATTACTTGGACGGGGATGCTGTTCAGCTTTTCACAAGTTTAGACAGCTAGCTAACACTACGCCAACGTTTCACTAACGTTAGCACAACAGCGTTAGCCTAGCCGGCTAGGTAAATATTACAACTGCCTTCGGAGTTTCCTATATCTGCGTATATCTGCGTATATCTGTCGTCTCCCCAACGTGACGTCATGCAATGCATTGTGGGGGAAAGACAAAGCGCTGTAAAATAGTACCTACTTTTTCGTGTTATATTCTGTTTTGTGATACCTAACAACATCAAATACATGAATAACAGTTTAAATGTTTATTACCAACAAGCAATTACCTCAAATTCTTTGGAAAATTAAACTTGCAACATGGACTTTAAGGTCCCATGCGGTCCACCGGAAGGGGCGGGACTTCGGCTCTCTATAGGGGGCCGGGCCCGCCCCCAAAAATGCTTGTGCCCCCCCACTTGAGGCACAGACCTCTTAAAAACATTACTTTAATTTTATATTATAATAGTTGCTAATTTTGTGTTGCATTAATGTTGCATTCTTTATCATTAAAACATAAAAAATATAAATAAACAATGGTGTGATTTTTGTTTGATTGATGGGAATCTAGCTACACTGCAACAGCCTATCACGGCCTTACTAAAAAGAAAGTTAGGCTACGACGTGACGTAGCCTACGTCAGCTCAACAGTTACCGCACATTTTTGAAAGCTGGATGAGTTTTCACCGGCTTTTACTCGCGTCAGTTCGTCATGGATATCCCTAACTGGTTGAAAAGCCCACCAACATTCTCCTCTGCCAAATTGGATACGACACCGACGCCTCCTGATGTTGTCGTTGTAGAAGGAGCCCTTGACGACAGTCTGAGCCTGATGCTAGTAGCTCCGTGGAGCCCGACGACAGTCTGAGCCTGATGCTAGTAGCTCCGTGGAGCCCGACCCTGGGCCTGGCAGGACCTGCAGGTCAAGTGCAACTGCGACTGGGGCAGCATTTGGGCCACAACTAACTGTTGAATCAGGGGGTGTGACGGACAAAACCAAAAAGGTTGTGTTGAAGAAATATCCAGTCAAAATGTTTGGTTAAAAAAAAAAAACGATCATTTTCCTCTAGCTGGTATTTGAACAGGGACTGGCTTGCGTAGGCTAGCCTACTCGGTGGAAAAGGAAATTCACATCTGTATCATCGGACGCGACCTTCTTCATTAAGGGGTTTAAGATTTACAGACAAGGGCTCAAATAAGCATGCAGCTTCAAATGACAGGAGGGACTGGAGAGAGGACAGGCTGCCTCCACTCAAAGTACCTGTAGGTTCAAAGTCTCTGTGCGTGTGCGTGTGTGTGTGTGTGTGAGTGTGCGTGCGTGCGTGCGTGTGTGTCTCATGGCACATGCATAGCAATGCATATCCTTCTGTTGACTGCTTTAAAATGCAATGTTTGAGAGATGCTTCTGGTGTTACATCTAATATGTTGTATAGTCAAGTGTTTTATGGATATTCATAACATTGCTTCTATGTAATGTGTTGTAGGCTATATACAAGGGCGTAAATCTGATCTAACAGTAGGGGGGACAATAAACATAAAATTTCTGAAGAGCAATTTTTGAAGGGGACACAAATAATACAGCCACAATTATACTCGTAGAAGACATGCGTCCACAGAGGAAAGCCTTAATACTATCATTAGTGTAGCATGGAGACTGTACCATTATCCTTCTTTTCATTAGTGTAGCATGGAGACTGTACCATTATCCTTCTTTTCAGTGTTTCTCGTGATTCAATAAAAAGATCTTGCGTCCTCCACATAAATATTAGGTTATGTCTGGGACAGAGGATATATACTTAACTGATCAGCCACTTCATTTCATATTGAGCAAAAAACAACTGTAGATCTCCAAAATTAACCCCAATATAAGTTCACACACAAAGTAAGGCTTATCGCCGTGGTAACGTTAGTTGTAGTGAATGCATTTCTATCCAACAAGCTAGGTAACGTTACACTATTTTACACTAACATAGCAAACTTTTTTGTCATGACTAATTCATTAATTACTCAGCATCATTTCTATATGAGAAAAGAAAAACTTAATCTGATGTTTAATGTGAATAAGACAGCTTTGAACCGTCTACTTACTACATTCCTGTCACTACCGATGTGACCGTCACCGTAGTCTCTGGTGTAGCGCAGATCCTAAAGCATGCAGTGGACCAAACCACTCTGAGGCAAGGTAGGGGGGACTCAAAATGTTTCTAAACTTAAAAAGCACTTTTTGGGGTTTGTATTGTTTTACTGCTTACACAGATATTAAAGTGTACATCATTATGTTATTTACAATACTCAGCATTGTTTTAATGATATTTCTAGGGGGGGACAACCCTGAGATGGGGGGGGGTCGTGACCCCCCCGACCCCCCTGGGATTTACACCCTTGGCTATATAGGCTACCTGGTCGTATTGCGGTTATGTTTAACGTGATGATTACGTGCGAATAGTATAACAAGAGTATATGATTATTTTAAATATACATACTGTACGCTAATAATAATTGTGCCCCCCCATGTATTTCATATGCCCCCCTTAAGACTGAGGTCTGGCGACGGGTCTGTGTAACATAACCTTATATTTCAAAGTCCCTAATGAAAAACTTAATCAGCTTTATCTGATGATCTGAGGGAGTGAGCAGCTTTTAAATTACAGTATACACATACCAAGGCTACCTAATAATATAGTTGAAATAGCTTTGGGAATCATATAACAATGCATTTTTGTAAATAGAATTATTAGTCAAAGTATTTTTAATTTTTTGTTTATAAGCTGTATTAGTTGACAGCTGAACCAAAAAGTGTATGCAATAATGACTATTGGGAGCAAAACAAATACCTATTTGTAACCTACACAACAGCGGCTTAGCAAAATAGGGATGAGAAAAAACTACATATGTATCGCTGGTCAAAGAAGGTTGGTAAGTCATTCCCTAGAATAACTTTCTCTTCTGTGCCGTGTTCATCAATGGAGACAATATAGGCCACGCCGCCACTGGAGCCATCACGGTTCATTGCCAAAGAGAGAGCTACAAGAGAGAGACAAAGAGAGAAGGGGAGAGAAAGATGAGGAACGTTTTAATAGGAAAAAATACTTTATATAACATGAAATTATAGAATAGTTAGCTCTTTTCAGCAGCTAGTACAAGAGTCAGCAAAGGGCTGGTTTCTCTTTCATCATCCCACAATATGTCTGACAAAAAAAACACTTACTGTTGACAACAAACTGCTGGCACTCCTCCTTGTTCATGCCCTTACGATATTCAGCATCAACAAACCCATAAACATATGAGCTGCCAGAGCCACCGACTGCAAAAGGTTGCCTCGTCAGGAGACCATTCAGGGTTGCAAACACCTGGGAGAGGTCAAAGGGCACGGGGACAGATCAGACAGACAGACAGACCATAATGTCATTCATTCTGTATGAACACCAATAACATCAGGTGTGTTTGTTGGATAAGATCTTTTATTCAAAGCCTCCAGCAGCAACAAGACGTCTACAATCTTTTATCAACATCAAGGGCACATTAGCAGAAGTTAAAGACATTCATTTTGACATCATGAACATTATTTTTCTAACAATCTTTCAGATGACATAAACAAAAAAAAGAGACGTTCAAGATGCCAGCACTGTCATCTTTAATCCGATTAGGAGCAGATGTTCTCAAAAACATCACCTAGGTGTAATAAATAAGTGGATATTTGTTTATTTCATGATCTTCTCACTTTTGGCTCAGCACCAGCCCTTTTTGGTTTGGGTACTCATGCATACTCTACTTTTAACATTATTTTTCATTCCAGTCTGCAGCCAACAACATGTGTACTGACCTGTCCTTTATCTTTCCTGTCCCAGCCGGCCACGATGAGATGCGCCGACAGCTCCTCCTTGTACTTGTACGAGATGTTCCTCACCAGAGTGGCAGCTGAGCGGACCTGGGGATCCTCGTCTATCTCAAGACTGACGGAGGAAAACAGAAAACAATAGCCTCACCACTTAGTGTTTGTATGCCTCCGCCAACCAATCAAGTTGTCGTTACATCCATGTCTGTCCAGACTCATATAATATATGAAGTGAAGACTTTGAGGGAAGAAAAAAAAAGCTAATTATATCTTCAACCTGGCAACTTCTATACAATCACCACAGTTTCAAGGTGGGCGTTGAATAATGGCCAGAACATAACTTTTGCATTACGATGTCACAGTGAAGTTGACCTTTGACCTTTTGTATATGAAATGTCATCACTTAATCATTTTACCCTATTGGACATTTTGTGTTGAAATATTGTCATAATAAGCGTAGGAATTCTTGAGTTATCGGCAAAAACGCATTTTGTGAGGTCACAGTGACCTTGACCTCCGACCAACAAAACCTAATCAGTTCATCCATGATTTCAGTACGCTTTGTGCCAATTTTGAAGAATTTCTCTCCAGGGGTTCCTGAGATATTGCGTTTACAAGAATGGGACGGCAGATGGACAACTGAGAATATAATGCCTCCGGCCACGGCGGTCTTTACATTTAAGCTGCCAGTAACTAAAACCTGTTGATGAATGTTAAACTTTTAAAGCCAAAACATTTCACTCAGTGGAGTTTTTATATTGTATTCAGAATTTCTCAGGAACCATCTTTACACCATTAAGGGACACTATTAGCTGAGCAATTATATGAATGCATTAACTGTGCAAAATAGTCCTTGCTCACTGTATGGGCTCTTCTTTGAGTGTGTATTTACCTGTGGACGTCGAGCTGGTAGTTGACCATCTCAGCGATGGTCTGAGCGTCTGCTGCAGAGCCCGACAGAGCACAGTAGATCTTGTCATGGAGGGGAGACAGCTTGTTCATCACCCTGTTCACCACTGAGGACCTGGATGGAGGAACGGAGAGGGAGAGCGTGTGTGACTGTGGGTTTTTCATTCTTTATATATCTTAGTGTATTTACATCTTAGCATATTCATTTTTAGTTTATTTATATATTATCATTTTTTATGCTTATTTCTCTACCCTTCTTGTAAGATGATTTAACTTAATGTAATTGTTTATCTGTGCAATGACAATAAAAAATAAAAAAAAGCAAGATATTCTGCTTGTAAGGAAAGATGAATAGGTGGGAGGATATCGGGGTCATTATGCGTGAGAAGCTAAATAATCCCTGGTGTCAACTATGCAGAAAGAAGTGGACACGCGCATGCACGAATTTACCCTGCAGACACTCGAGAATCAGACCCCAGCACGACCCCTCCATCAAACTCTATGGCAATGATGGTCGTTTACGGACGCAGATACAGATAAAATCAATGGCTATTTATAATTCATTCCACGCACACACACGCACACACACACACACACACACACACACACATACACCTACCTGTCAATTCCGCATTAATTTAGCCCAATCCACAAGTTTTCAGAACTGCGAACATACAGACCATCAACTGTCTCATACATTTGAAATTGTACTTACTCCGGTTTTCACCTCCTCAGACGACCACTCGGGCCCCGTTTCTTCCAACATGCTGATGCAATATGGGTCCCCTGTCTATTTTATTCTATTCTAAGCTATTTAAACTCATCTGTCAATCATCTGACAAACTAAATGAGATGAAGTGTGGAAAAGAAGCTACATCGGTGTCATTTCTGTTGTGCTTTATGCTGCATCAGTTCCTTCATTACTTTGGATTTAAGGAGGAGAAGCGAAGCAAGTATTATGTTACAGTGAAGCGAATCTCTCAAAATGACTCACTTTTCATTTGCACTTTAGTTATTCTGTGTTGGTGATTGTACCAATCAACCAAAGTGTTTCAGAGAGATGCACTTACTTGAGTATCTGCCATGTTATACAGTTTTATACATCCAGCCCATTTCAGAGACAAACACTTTTTACTCTAGTACAGATTTAGTTTTGAGTTACTTTACACATTTAGAAATAACATATATACGGTAATAAGTTTATAAAATACAATACATGGTTAAATATTAAACTAGTGGTTTTCAACCTTTTTTTAGGAGTATTTTCAGTTGTATCAGTACTTTTGCTTAACTACAGGATCTTAATATTTTTTTCCACCACTGATTAGTTGCAGGATAGCTGGCCCTTCGGCACTGATACAACCTGATCTAAAATATTCTACAGGGCCTGTTGGAAAGAAAGGATATCCTGTAAAAAGGGAACAAGTTTGATTAACACAAACGTCATTAAATCTTAATTCACGGCCAACTGTTCTGTTAAAGTATCCTCAGTGAAGACTACCAAACCAAAAGCAAACTACAAACTGTTGCTCTGGATGGGGTCATCAGTCAAATGCCTAAATGGTAACAAAGTCATTACAGAGGAACATGCATCAGTTTTTGCCATACGTCAGGCTGTGTGGCAGGTGTTTTTATCATATCAACTATATCATTGTGACAACTGCTGAAAAATAATCACCAGAAGCTGCAGAAAGGTAGAGAGGTAAAACCAGAAAGCTTTCAGTCACAAGACCTTGGGCTTTGCCGTGGTTTGGCTGAGTCAAACCGCCACTGATTACACAATACAGTGAAGAAAGAAAGTGAAAGAAAGATAGAAGGGACTTTCCAGCTTGGCAGATATGGTGCTGAACTGGTTAGGCAAAAGCTTCTTGCCACATATGCGCATCCAAAGACACATACACATAGGTTTGAGGTGGCATGAGTTGTTTCTATTACACCACAGAAATACAGCCACAGTATCATATCATCTTTTATTACCTCACATGTTCTTAATTTCTATATCAGCCATTTTGTGTTTGTTGGTGTTTTTGAAAGTCTCGTATGAAGGTAAATATGGTGCAAAACGTGAGAGCTTGTAGAATACAATGTGAGAACTTGCAGAACAAAAAAATTTAACTTGTATGTTAAAATTTGCACTTGTAAAATAAAATTTGCACTTGTAAAAAATATTCACACGTGATCTGAATTTGAAGTCACAAAAAGAAAAAAACATGAGAGCTTGTAAAAAAAATCTGAACTTGTAAATTGAAATTTGCACTTGTAGAAAAAATATTTTACTCGTGTACTTTTTTTTTTTACTCAGGTTCATTTTCCATCACAACCACAAATCAGTGATTACAACCTCTCGAATCTCTCACTGTATGCCTCTCTCGCATCACAAAGTGGCGAATCTGCGCCTCGACTTTTGCAACACTTGTTGCGATACATTTGGTGCAAAACTAATTTGTACCTGTGGACTTAGGCTGTGGAGCTCTGAGCCAACAGAACGGGGAAAGCAGGGTTTCTATCGCCAGATGAGGGTCAACGCTGTCCGGCTTATTTAGCTATGTAGCATGGAAGCTTGGTGGAATAGCAAGCTAGCGTTAGCCAGCCTGCTTTTATATAAATACCTTTTAATTATCTTAACACTTTTTAACAGTCAAACTGAAACACTGGCGGTGAGCTCCAGGTCCTGCAGCCGCAGACAGACCGTCACCAGTGGGTATCGGCCAGCGGAGCAACATCGCTCTTATTGCCACAAAGCTTCGCTGCCGACCTCGACCTGCAGTCGGAGCTCCAGCGGGACACGGAGAGCCCCGCACCCGGTAGCAGTGGCACATCCCCCCCCTGGAGCTCACCGCCAGTGTTGGTGGAATAGCAAGCTAGCGTTAGCTAACTAACCAGCTTCTAAATAAATACCTTTTAGTTATCTAAACACTTTAACAGTCAAATTGAAACACTGGCGGTGAGCTCCAGGTCCCGCAGATGGACCGTCATCAGCGGGTAACACTTGCCAAGTTGTGCATCCCTGCCGAGACTTCCATCCACAAGGGGAAATAATGATTTTATAAGGCAAAGTAGCTACTGTTTAATTAAAATTTAGGCTATATACATTTCTTTGTCATTTTCATCAATAATGATTATAATTTTAGAACGTTTAGAGACATCAATGTTTTATCAGACTCATCATTTCCTTGCTACCTGGGTGCAATTCTCGGCAGCAACGAGGGTTAAGAGATGACACATTATTCGGCAGAAATGATTGCTGCTGCCCGCGAGGTGGATGTAATTCTGCAGAAGCTATTGTTGCTGCCCAAACGGGTGCAATTATTGGCAGTGATGCAACATTTGGGCACAACATCAGCAAAGCAAGCTGTGGTCATGGCCGGGGGATGTGCCGCTGCTACCGGGTGTGGGGCTCTCCGTAATAGCGCAGTTGCTCCGCTGGCCGATCCCCACTGGTGACGGTCCGTCTGCGGCTGCAGGACCTGGAGCTCACCGCCAGTGTTTCAGTTTGACTGTTAAAGTGTTTAGATAACTAAAAGGTATTTATTTAGAAGCTGGTTAGTTAGCTAACGCTAGCTTGCTATTCCACCAACACTGGCGGTGAGCTCCAGGGGGGGGATGTCAGCGGGTATAAGTTAGCAGCAGGTTTGATATTCGCAGGATATTCGCTTTCGACCTACCCCCATTCAGTGTCTTCAATAAAATTCCACTACATTACTAGTGTAGTATGTTGAGGACAGCTTAGGACACTTTGTCCAAAAAAAATCACAATGGTATTTGTTGTCGCTACCGATTTACAAGCGAAAACAGCACTTCAATCTATGTTCCGGCTGTTGGCTGAGTTAGGGACCGTCTACAAATTACATTACTCAGGCTGGTGACATAGACTGCTGTGATTCTTTCAGGAAAGAAATCACCAAAAATCAACAAAAGTACATTTTCTCATTCTGATTGCTGTAGTACTTGCCAACGGCAGGCTACTACTTACTACATGTCATATTTTTCTCATATGTCACATTATAGTGAAACAGGATGGAATTAAAAGTTTAAAATATTCACTAAAAATCAACCAAAAGACATTTTCTCATTCTGATTGCTGTAGTAGCTGCCAATGGTGGACTGCTAGTTACTACAGGTCATATTTTTCTCATATGTCACATTATAGTGAAACAGGATGGAATTAAAAGATTAAAATTATCACAAAAAATCAACCAAAAGACATTTTCTCATTCTGATTGCTGTAGTACTTGCCAATACTTACTAAAGGTCATATTTTTCTCATATGTCACATTATAGTGAAACAGGATGGAATTAAAAGTTTAAAATATTCACCAAAAATCAACAAAAGTACATTTTCTCATTCTGATTGCTGTAGTACTTGTCAATGGCAGGCTACTACTTACTACAGGTCATATTTTTCTCATATGTCACATTATAGTGAAACAGGATGGAATTAAAAGATTAAAATTATCACAAAAAATCAACCAAAAGACATTTTCTCATTCTGATTGCTGTAGTACTTGCCAATGG
The DNA here is from genome assembly GCA_025617405.1 of Perca schrenkii. NCBI lineage: Eukaryota > Metazoa > Chordata > Actinopteri > Perciformes > Percidae > Perca > Perca schrenkii. The sequence continues at coordinate 8,111,503 of CM046800.1, read as the reverse complement.
CAGGCTACTACTTACTACAGGTCACATTTTTGTCATATGTCACATTATAGTGAAACGGGATGGAATTAAAAGTTTAAAATATTCACTAAAAATCAACAAAAGTACATTTTCTCATTCTGATTGCTGTAGTAGCTGCCAATGGTGGACTGCTAGTTACTACAGGTCATATTTTTCTCATATGCCACATTATAGTGAAACAGGATGGAATTAAAAGTTTAAAATATTCACCAAAAATCAACCAAAAGACATTTTCTCATTCTGATTGCTGTAGTAGCTGCCAATAGTGGGCAGCTAGTTACTACAGGTCATATTTTTTTCATACATCACATTATAGTGAAACGGGAAGGAATTAAAAGTTTAAAATATTCACCAAAAATCAATAAAATACTAGAAATGCAAAGCCAAGGAATTGAAATAGTGGATGGAAGGTTGCTGGCTGGATGTTGGGGAGATTCATGAAAAAGCATTGAATCACTTCATCTTTCAATCCATACTTTACTCATACCATATTTAAAGCATGTGTGTCAAGGTGTTCTTGAGATATCGCACTCAAATGGTTTTGACCTTGAAATTTGACCTTTGACCTCCCACATCAAATCACCTTAATTGGTTTTTCTCCAACGATGTACAGATTTTTAGGCATTTCTTTATCAAATGGCTTGATAGGTTTGGGCTTAACCATGAATGTTTACAACATCTGGCTCCGCCCCTGGTTAATATCCCAAAATAGGGACCAGAGATGGAGCATGAGGAGAACATGAAATGATGAGGAAGTGAGAGAATTTTTGCGTAGGCAATTTGTCTATTGAGGTTCTGAAAAATGTCCATTACACCCAGTATAATAATAATGTATTTTTATTTTAGGCTCACAAGTAGGTCCATAGCAGGAAATATACAAAAGAAATATATCTAAAAAAAAATATTTATATATACATAGGCAAAATACAAAATATTCATTGTATTACAAATGTTAAAAATGTGTGTGCAAGCTATCTTGCCAGTGTTTTCTGAGTTCAGACGGGAATCGAAAGCAGCTCTTCCTAGGACTTGTTGGAGCCTCTGTGATGCTAATTTGACAAGTGATCACATAGTATCAATAGGAGGGTGGGGTCAACACGCCTCCTCACTTCATTACTCGGTGGAGGATAAAAAAAATATAAATGTATGAAAAATCACTGGAGTTAATGTGACTTGGTTTATGGTTTCTACAGATTGAATGCGGTAAATGCAACAGATGGTTCCATGCATCTTGCCTTGGAATGACAGATGCCAGTGTTCCAGACAAAGACATTGCATGGTATTGTTCAATTTGCATTTAAGAAATGCAAAAGGAATACAAATATTGTAAATAGTTAATAACACTATGAATGTTTGAAGATTCATGAGGTCAGAAAAATGTCTCCTGTAGTAACAAAGTCTATAGCCTAAGTCAGTCACTAGCCTAAGGCATTTATTGTCTACTAATGAATTACGTTCTGTAGTAGAAGATAAAGACTGGGAAAGAGAAAATCCATGACAATGTAAAAGTTTTGTGGGGCAAGAATAGAAGAAAAGTCAACGTGAAAGATTCATTATTATATTATTTATTATGATTGTTTTTATTTATCTTTTCTGCCTCTTATTATTTCAGTATTTATATTTTTATTTAAGTGTCGATGGTTATTATTTATTACTTTATTTATATCTTTATTTAAGTGTCGCTTATTATTATAAATATTATGTTATTATTTATATTTTTTTATTTATGTTTTGCTAAGAAATACAAGTCTCTTAGCTATAGGCTATTCATGACAGATTTAGTTCTATGTTGTTTATTTTACAAAGTAAGATCATTTTGGGGTCTTATTGCTCTCTAGGGGTTGAACAACAAAAGTATAGTGAATAAGAAAATGAAGCTCCACAAAATGAAAGAGGAAAAAAATACAAGTTAAGGGGATCTTATTCAACAAACAAGGAAATGAGGTAACCAAAACAGAAAAATGTCTATTCCGTCAACTACTTTTGAGATATGATAATGTCATCTGACCTGTAATAAGAAATACTCTGGCACCTACATCCAAGAGAATAAGAAAAGTATTTGTATTCATTACTGGGCTTCAATTTTGTTTAATAAGCATGCTTACATCCATCCTTCTTTACTACTCTGTAATTAAAACATGACTTGTTAACAATGCCTTTAGTGTGTTTTTCATAATTATTCCCATCCTGTTGCACTAAAAAATCCACCGACATTAAGTAGCAGCGTAGCAACAAGCCTACTACATCAAACAGAATGTGAAAATGTCTTTTCATTTAATTTTATTGTATTGCATACTATTTCACTATAATGTGACATATGACAAAAATATGACCTGTAGTAAGTAGTAGCCTGCCATTGGCAAGTATTACAGCAATCAGAATGAGAAAATGTACTTTTGTTGATTTTTGGTGATTTCTTTCCTGAAAGAATCACAGCAGTCTATGTCACCAGCCTGAGTAATGTAATTTGTAGACGGTCCCTAACTCTGCCAACAGCCGGAACATAGATTGAAGTGCTGTTTTCGCTTGTAAATCGGTAGCGACAACAAATACCATTGTGATTTTTTTTGGACAAAGTGTCCTAAGCTGTCCTCAACATACTACACTAGTAATGTAGTGGAATTTTATTGTAGACACTGAATGGGGGTAGGTCGAAAACGAATATCCTGCGAATATCAAACCAGCTGCTAACTTATACCCGCTGGGGAAGTGCCACTGCTACCGGGTGCAGAGCGATGTTGCTCTGCTGGCCGATACCCACTGGTGACGGTCCGTCTGCGGCTGCAGGACCTGGAGCTCACCGCCAGTGTTTCAGTTTGACTGTTAAAAAGTGTTAAGATAATTAAAAGGTATTTATTTAAAAGCAGGCTGGCTAACGCTAGCTTGCTATTCCACCATGCTTCCATGCTACATAGCTAAATCACTGATTTGTGGTTGTGATGGAAAATGAACCTGAGTAAAAAAAAAAAAGTACACGAGTAAAATATTTTTTCTACAAGTGCAAATTTTAATTTTACAAGTGCAAATTTTAACATACAAGTTCAATTTTTTTGTTCTGCAAGTTCTCACATTGTATTCTACAAGCTCTCACGTTTTGCACCATATTTACCTTCATAGTCTCGCCCTAATGGCGGCAACCTTTGTAGCCTGCAGGCGGCACACAGTTGCTGACAGAAAACAAGCAGACATCTTTGCTGATGAGTCACCGTGCCGGATTCTATCTCCAAAATATCTCTTTGAAAATAAGTTTTCAGCTGGAGCACATGGTGGAAATTGCCTGCAAACACTCAGCACTCACAACCATTTTATTAATCCATCCAAGGGATTTTAAAACGTACCACAGCAAACAAATACAGACCAATCACCATTCAGTATATGTTAAATCATGAAAATAAGTCTATCTAAAGTTAGGAGACATTGCATGCAAGCAAGTATAGAGACATGCAATTCTTAATGTTGTGACATGTTTTAAATGATTGAAAACTGATACATAAAGCTGTTTTAGTGTAACATCCTAAAGCCAAAGTGTCCCTGAATCTTCATAATACCTTCTCAGGAGATATGAGGTGTTAAAAATCATGCAGTCATCAAACTCCAGGAGAAACAAATGCCTAACTCGTCTTTGTCACGTGACTTCAGTCATCATTTTGTGGCTGCACAGACATCTTGACAAAATCGTGACATACTGTGTGTTGTATAAGCCGAGCCTGATCTTTCTCGATAGCGGGGGTTGGTGTTTTGACATAATGCCGCATATCACTCCACTGTACCTTTGGTGTTTGGCAACTTTCCATAAAGCCTCACTGACAGAAAGAAAACATGTTGGTAGTCAGGGACTTCCCAGGGCGGCTCAAACAATAAAAACCAACCCCCACCACACCAAGTTTTGATGCACTGCATCAACGTGCAGTCAAGTTCTGCATGTCCTGTCTATGCACCACCTGTCTATACTCTGTATATCGCATTGCACTTTTCTTGCTTTTTTTTGCACTTCTCGTTGGACGCAAACTGCATTTCGTTGACTTTGTACTTGTACTCTGCCCAATGACAATAAAGTTGAATCTAATCTAATCTAAAAGTGGCTTCAAACCACAATATAATAGACACAACAGACACTGACGTGATTAGAAAAAACTCAAAGGCCTCTCACGTCTAACCAGTTTAACAAATTCACAACTACCATGCTCAATAATACTTAAATAGTTTAATTTGAGTCATTTTTAAGTGATGTCTTTGCATCCCACAGTACTGTATGAATCAACCCGAGTCAACTGGGCCTGTATCAAACTCACACACTCTGAATTCTCGCTATGTAATTACAAGTTAAACTAAACTACATGCACATTCTTGCATAGAACTTAAAGATATTGTTCTTGAATTGTACAATAATCGAAAACATTCAGATATGCTCTGACTGACGATCTAGCAGGGATCAGCTGAGGTCATGGACTTTGATCCAAAATGTCTGATGCTGTTGTTCAGTCTACTTCAACCATTTCTTTAGCTACATATGAATCTAAACTGTTACCTAAATCAACTTCATCTTTGTGTGAGGATGTTGGTTTTCTCTGTGAAGCTTACAGGATGCTAGCAGTTAATTACATAACCATATAATATTGATATATAGTATGTATTTGGGGTATTTTATACTGTAGGTGGTATAACCTACAGCACATTACATCTAAACCAGATATAAACAGTGTTGATTTGGAGGAGCCACTGAACTGTTTTTTTTTTCAGTCAGCTGTAATTTCATCGGTTGCCGGGCAGATTTCAGTGCAACAGGTTTCTACAGGGAAAAACCAAAGCAGCACATGGTGCAGCCTGAAGAACAGCTGAGTGGATCTGACCAGTCTTATACATAAATAATACAAATAAACACAAATCACAAATCACAAAAAAGTTCTGAAACAAACCTGGTTTGTTTTCTTGTCATGTGAAAAGTCAATCCCCCCTAAAGTTATCTAGAGATTGATTTTATTCTTCTGGCTCTTTAGTTGAACTAGTTAATTAGTTGAATCACAAAAAGACATAAATGTGGATTATTGGGTACTTTATTGAAAATTAAAAACACCAATAGAAAATGAATAAAATAGCAAGGAAAGTTAATCTACTTAACAAAAAGAATTTTTTTGGAATCACTCTTCAACTTATTTCTGTTATAAAACTAAGACAGAAAACGTCCCTCGTCCCAAAATACTAGCACAAGATATTAACACAAACATTTCTATCAGTGAGCTGAGAAGCTGAAAACATCCCACAACCCTTATAGAATCTCAGCTAAAATTAAAATATAATGTTTCAAAACAGATCGAAAGACAGATATTATGAAAAAAAAACACACTCCTGATTAATTAAGAAAAACCTGAAAGACATAAATTATTTCTTACTTTAGCCTTGTTGAAATCAAAACAAGATCATCAATTTTAAAGAAATATACAAACTAAATATTTACACAAGTGGAAAATAAATGTGTGTGTGTGTGTGTGTGTGTGTGTGTGTGTGTGTGTGTGTGTGCAGAGGGGTGGGCAACATTGATTCAACCTATCATTGTATCTGTGATTTCAGATAGAGAACATTTCTGGGACATTTCGGGTGTTTAATCTGTGCAGCATGTTTCTGGATGTTGCTGACTGATGTTGCTGACTGATGTTGCTGACTGATGTTGCTGACTGATGTTGCTGACTGATGTTGCTGACTGATGTTGCTGACTGATGTTTCTGACTGATGTTGCTGACTCATGTTGCTGACTCATGTTGCTGACTCATGTTGCTGACTGATTTGCAGTGTTGCCCCGGTGATCTGATCCAACCAGAGAACCAAAGGATAACTTTCTCACTAGAAATAGTGAAGAAAACTCTACTGGCTGACAGATATCTGTTATCTCAAGGTTTAAATATCATCATATCGTTGCCACACCCTAGGAGTGGATGTATGGAGATGGAATGTATGTATACATGTGTTTATGTGTAACCAATGTGTTAACATGTTACCAATATTGATTTAACCAGAAAAGCCCGACAGCAGAAGTATCAAACTGTAACTATGGAGGATTTAATTTAGATAGACACACAGATCTTTATCATGTATGAAGAGAGCTGGGATGCTTTCATTGATTTGAATATTGTGTTTTTACTCCTCTTCAAAAATAATCATCCTCATTTTAATTAACCAACATTTAAACTAATATTTTATCAGAGGAAACGCCACTTTAAATTAAACTAAATGATCCAAATAATTTAATGTCATCATTTCATTTTGATCATATTTGGAAAATATTTGTCAACATTTTTTTGAAACTAGTTGTCTTTGTATTCCAATCAATGAGCATCTCCAACTAGATCCCAGCCCTGATTCTACCAGTTTATGATCTGATGATGAAGAACTGATGAGTTCAGTTTATGGAGGAGAACGTGGCTCCGCTGATTGATCCACTGCTAAATGTATCCATAAACCTAAAGACACAAAAAGTAAAATAAATTACATAAAAATAGAACACAAATAATTTACCAAAAATATCTTTAGTTTAATTCCACAAAGCCTCATAAATACAGTATCATTTAGACCTAAAATATCAACAATTCAGTCATTTAAGTTTTAACATTGTGTAAGTATTTATTTATTTTTTAGAAGTACAATTGTTTATTTTGGTTTGACACCATTTCAATAAATTGGTCTCACTGTTTATCTTAAGGTTCATATTTAAGTTTTTAATATAACACTTTATCTGCTGATGTGAAGGGTTCTGAAAGCATCTGTGCCTTTCTCTTAATAATCTCACTTCACTTCTTATTAAACAGTTTAATCTTTGTTGTGGAGAATCAACAGAAAGTCAGAGATGTTCTTTACAGCTCCAGTGTGTCCCAGAGGTTTCCCAGTGGATAGAGAACCAATCCCAGAAGGTTTCACAGAGTTTAAGGCAGCTCTGTTTAACAACAGCTGATAATAGTTCATGTCCCGTATGAAGCTACTCACTGTGTGCAGGGTGATGGGTTTAGGAGTTAGGCTCTGGTTTCAGTTTCTCCACCTCAGAGAGCTCAGAGCCGTTGTCAGATGGAGGGCATTTGTGAGAGCATTTGGCTGAAACACAAAGCAAAGACAAGTCATTTTTTATTTTTGGCAGAGTATTTTCTAACACCTTGCCAGTGGATATGATCCCCTCTTCTAGTCACTCAAATTCTACCTTTCTGTTTTTATCTTACTTAACTTCTTTTCCTATCACTTTTCTCTTCCAGAAGGAAAGGAACATGCAGAGACTGAATGTAGTG
>CM046800.1:8057066-8074376 GCA_025617405.1 Perca schrenkii | reverse complement strand
TATCCTTCTCCTCAACAAATAATCAAAGAGTGGTATCGTTAAAAACAATGGAGGGATCAATGAAAAGACCCGATTTACTGACGTTAACGTCAACTTTAAGATAGCCTATGGGTTTGTTACTTTTTCTTTCTTTTTTATTTTTTTTATATTTATTTATTTGGCCCGCCCCCCCCACCGAGCCAAACGGCCACGACTTTGTTACTTTTCACATATTTGTTAACGCTTCAAGTCCCGGAACTAAACATCAAAGATAGAACCTTAAACAGTGTATGTAATAATAAAGTTTATAAAAACAAGAAGCATTTTTTTTCTTTTACATTCTACTAATAAATAATAATAAAAATCTGATCTGACCTGCCGCCGCGTCCTGGACCATGAGTCCCAGGAGGAGAAGACCAAGCCAGGTCTTCATTGTGAGCTGTCTCTTCTGAACCTTTGATAGACTTATTAATAATTTATGTGTTTGTTTATCCAGAGAAACAGACACCGTCCTTCCAGCTCGAGCATCAGAGGTAAAATGAGGATAAAACCAGGAGGAGCGCTGTCATCAACCTTCATCTGGCCAATGGGAATTTAGACTGAGCATCAACGTCACTTGTTACTCAGTAAAACGGACCCACTGAGGTTATGAACGAAAGAGAAAGTAAACATGATGTTATTTCAGCCTGTGTGAGAGGAGGGGGAAACATGCGAGGCTTTATTTTTTTACTTTAGTTTATTACGATCCACATAGATACACAACGTAGCTTACACAACATAAATAGTGAAAACAAAGAAAATGTGTCACCTTAATTCATACAGGGTCGTCTTAAGAGGAGACACCCCAGGCAAAACCGTAATTTTTCAATTCAGAGTTTTTGGGTTATTTTGCTTCCATAACATGTCTTCTTTCAGACTATTGGAAAAAAAAACATACAAAATACACATTTAGGTGTTTATTTTACTACACTTTCTCTATTTGCACCTGCAAATTTCTCCTAAATTCACCAAAAATTGGCATTAGATAATGCCTCATTTGCATATTTAAACATAACATTTCAGCAAACTTGTAATACAAAAATATATGTCTCAATGTAAGTAATTAAGTGGGGAAGTTTCATGTTGCCATAATGTAATATAATTTGCAGACATGTATTAAATCTTGTGGGAGGTCAGAGGCCACTGTCAGCTCCAGATCAGATACTAGTTTGTGGGGGTGCAGTAGTGTCTTCTTCTTCTTGTGTTCTGTGTGGCTGATTGAAAACAGTCCTGATCAAAAATATCGACAACAAACAACAACTCCAAGAGTGCTTTCATTGATGTTGTAGAGAGTAGGACAGCAGGACAGTTTCTCCGTGTGGACTGTTATTATCAGTTGATAATTTGACATGGGGTGGACAAAGGGGGGGCGAAAGGTCTCGGCAGGGTGGCGTTGGAAGACGGTACACAGAAACCCCCCCCATATGTAAATGTCTGTCACAATGGGGCTGCGAGGCTTGGACCCAAATGTTGAGCTTGATCATTTATTAAGCAAAAAATAAAGTGCAAACAAACAAAAGGTGTCCTGGGGTCTGTTCCAGGAAGGAGGTTTAACAAACTCTGAGTCTAACCCTGAACTCTGAGTTGATTTACCCTGAGATGGAAACTCTGAGTTTTCGGTTCCAGAACAGCTGATTTGAGTTGGTTCAATCAACTCGGAGTATGTTCACTCAGGGTTACGTGAACAAGAACTATAAAAAGGCAGCATGAATGGAGCCATGATTCTACGATTCACCATGGTAACAGCCAACAAAACTCGGTCGGCATACTTCACGCTTCACTCTGGAACTGGAAATACTCATGCAGGCGTACAGCGAGGATGAACATATATTTCGTAAAAAGAGAAACACAGCTGCTGCGGCAAAAGAGAGAGAAACGGCGTGGGAGAAAATTGCTGCTCGGGTCAATGCGTAAGTTCCAATATAGTGTTGTCATTTCCATATTTAATTTACACAATCATTTTAATTTATACTTTTCATTAATGCCCAGTGGGGAAATTATATTTTTTACAGTTTGTTAGAACACATACTAGGCCTAAACACAGGCCTGAAATACACACCCATGCTCATATTTAATCACAAATATAACATTACTGGTAAAACTGGTGGAATGGTATTGAACCTAGCCTATAATCTATTTCATTTAGGTGCAATCCTGCGGGTGAAAAACGCTCTTGGAAGCAGCTGAAAATGAAATATAAGAACATAGTTCAAACAGGTAAGACTTAAGTGTAGTAGGATCATGGCTGTACTTCATTTTAATCACATTTTAAATATAAGAGTAAATATTCATTGGCAATTTGAATGTGCTGTAGTTCATCCCCAACTAATGTTCACATACATAGATGTCCTCTCGCCCATCCTCCTTTGTTAATTAAAAGGGCCCATTTAAATTCTACTAAGCCAACAGAAAGAAGGCAGAGGCCAGGAGAAGTGGTGGAGGAGCAGCACCACCACCTCTGACAGAGGAAGAGGAGCTGGCCCTGAGACAAAATGCATGAAGGCCAGTGGCAGAAGGAATCCCTGGAGGGAGCTCTTCCTCTGAGCCAGCCACATCACAGGACACAAGTGCCTTCATAAGATGTAATAGGCTTCCATTTATCTTCTTTTATGCATATTTATATTTAGATATATTATTCCCCCCTTCATGGGTTTATCATTTATTCCAACAGATTCTGATGGTGTTCTCACACTCGTGGACCCCTCATGTCACAGCAGAAGTCCTTGAAGCTGTAAGTAGACAACTAAATACTCCAGACATGATGCAAGTAGTTTAAAGTCTAACGGAACAATACTCGTCTTCACAGGAGGAAACAGATGAAGAGGACACCTTGTCTGCTGCCACAGAAAGGCCTACAGAGGTAAGATATCACCACTATGTTACTGATAGTCCTCTCCACATTCACAAATCTTAACACTGCTGTGTGGTATTAACCCAGTATCACGTGTGACATGTATGACAGGATATTCTATTTGTTTTAACAGAACATGGCTGGGCAACAGGAGGAGGGTCCATCACCTTCCACAGCACAGATGAACACAGTGAGATGTGCAGCAACTGCCAGAGGTTCTTTCTGTGGAAATAATGTTCAACTGTACAACTGTTTTTTTAATGTCATGATTTTATGTATTCCCAGTTACCTGTGAAGGACCTTTACAAGATGCATCTGATACAGCAAATGAAAAAAAACAGACCTTGAAATGGCATTGTTGGACCGCCAAATTAAAAAGACTGATCTGGAAATCAAAATCCTCAAACACAAGTTAGAGGTGGGTGCATGGTCACAGGTGACTTGTGTTAGTTATTGGAACAATATATAAAAAAAATAAAGAAGACAAAATAAAATTTTAATTATTTGTCTTTATTTGGGTGGTGCTTGTGTTTTAGTTGATGAAGTGATTCCTACATATAATGTCCCTGACTGCTCTTTCATCCTGGACATCTGCAGGGTGGATGGGGTCCTCATCAGGGTCCTCTACATGCCACAATAATGTCACAGGCCCCCTCACCTCAGGGGTTACCCTGAGGTGGCACTGGAAACAAGCTTTCAGCAGGCCTATGGTCATCCCACCCGGGCTCTAGTACTGCAGTGGGCCACATCGAAGTTTCGTTGGGGGCCTGGCTCCGGGTCAGGGTAAGGGGTGAGCAGAGTGGGCTGGCATGGGTAACCCCGGTCACCCAGCAGAAGGCCTTCAAAGTCTCCTGTAATGTATAGTGGATACATGGAGTGTATTTAAGGAGGGAGACAGGTGAATAATACTGTACAAAGCTTTAGGATGCTTACCACGTTCCAGTCTGTTGCTCAGGGCAGACTCACCATATATCTGTGAGTCATGCACAGACCCAGGCCACTTGGCCTCCATGTTGGTTATCAGATATGCAGCATCACATATGATCTTGACAGTGCAGAGCATGACAGATGTTACTTGCAGTATTGTGATGCAGTTTGTTACATTTTGGGACAGTGGTCAATTTACCTGCACATTAATGCTGTGAATGGACTTCCTATTCACATAGTCTGCTTCATTTACTGAAGGAGCAGTAATGGGAATGTGTGTGCCATCAATGCAGCCGATCACATTGGGAAATCCTAAAATAAATTTGAATTACTTATACCATTCTGATCTTGCAGCACCATGTCATTATCCGAATTATAATTAATAATTTGTCATTGTAAGAGTTTTACATTATTCACCTGCAATCCTGTGGAACTCTTCTTTAATGGCTCTAACTGGTTTGTGTCCAGGAAACACAACAAACACGTTTAACAAACGTTTCAGAGCGAGGCACACTTTTCTGACTGATCTGCATACAGTGGCTTTACCAAGATGCTCCGCGTCACCAATGTTGTAAAGAAAACTGTCGTTTGCAAAAAAAACGTAATGCAACACAAAGAATCTGCTGGGATGTAAGAGCATGTCCACGATGGGTGACGTTAGTGGTATGTGGACCGATAAGTTTACGCACAGATCTGATAGACTGTGAAGAGAAACGATATCGCTCAAATAGGTAGTTATCTGGAAACAAAAATACATCTAGTCGGGGCCTCAATATCCTCTCCCGACGAATGTTTAACTCCCTGCTAAGTAATAAAGCTTCTTCATCAATCGGATCGTCGACTAAAGGACATGCCATGTTTTAGAAAAACATTTTAGTCTCTAACGTTAAATGACTTAATGAAACAATCCTATTTTAATCATGCAGATAACAATGCTAAAATGCACCTGATCCAGACTGAATGAATGAGGAAATGAATGCGCGCTGTGTCAGATGGAGGAGACTGAGAGAAGAAAACCTGCTTCGGACCAGGTTAGGTTCACAGGCTCAGTCAGGGGCGGATCTACCGGGGTGGCATAGGGTGGCAACTGCCACCCTAAAAGAAAGCCTTGCCACCCCTGCTGCCACCCCAGTTGGCAGCAACGAATTACGGTAAAAGTTATGGCCAATTTGACAATTTACAAGCGTGCGTCTCCAATGTCCGACTGCAGTGAATGCAGCATAAGATGACGCCAGAGCGGAGAGAGCCTGTTTTGTTTGGAAAACTGAGTGGCGCGAAGCGAGGGAGACAGGAGTCGCGATGAAAGGAGACACAGGAGGAAAGAGGTCAAAACGGATTAACATCTATCAAGAAATGAAATTATAATGAAAGCACAGTGCTAGCATAGTTGCGATGCTGATTTTGAGATGATAAAAATCAGGTTGAAGAACGTTATTTCGCCAACTATACAATGTTAGTTAGGGTCTGACGTTTGTTCTGTGTAAAGTAGGCTACAAAAGCTAATATTGATTCAACGTCTGACAAGGAAAACATTGTTACTTTGAATCTTACAGAAATGAAGAGGAAAGGTAGCATATTCAGTTTTTGTCTCCAAAGAGAAAGGCGAGAGAAATAGAAAATGAACAAGTGAGCAAGGTAGACGGAGAAGATGAGGTGGAAGGAGATAGAAAAGGGAAACAGAAACGCGACAGAGAGAATACAAGTCCAAGGCGACCAGGGACAGGAGGAGGTAAAGAAGACCACAGCGGTGAAGATATGGAGGGAGAGCATCACCGAGAGAGGAGAGAGAAAGCCGGTATGGAAACTGTTGATGCATAGTATACTAAGTTAGATATGAATAAGAACAACAACTGACAAAGCTTAAATATGAATAATTAGGGAAAGTTGTCAGTGTGAAAGTTTGATGAGATGGGGAGATGAGTTTTTATATTTTGTGTAGAATGTATTTTAGATCTATTGCTCAGATTAAATATAAAAAATAAAACAAATATATAAATAAAACAAAAAATAAACAAATGAACCTAAAAATCCTGTCCCAGGTTAAAATGTTAGTGTGTGTTAACACAGTCTGATGGTTAGAACTAATCAATGACAGTTCCTAAGTCTTGTACAAATGCTGCCTGCATCGCTTCCTCTCTGACTCAGTCGAAAACAGTTTGCTTCCCCTCTCACACATCTGCCTCTCATCTCCTGGGTCTTACCTTAATGCCTTTCCTGTGATAATGCCCCTTACTTCTATCATACTTCTATATCTCCTATTAAGTGAGATCACATTGAACGGTTACTTATTCCTAATATGAACTGTTTCAAATGAAACCTCAAATGCAGGACACTGATTGCATGAGATGAAGTTTGTCTGTATGAGTTTGTAAATGGCAGCCTGTGCCCTTCTGTAGTGTGTACATACTATTTCTCATCAAACTGTGATAACTGTGATTAAATTCAGTAAATATACGTCTGACATACGTTGCCACCCCGCAAAAATTCCTGCCCCCCTCTCGCCACCCCAGAAATATTTTTCTAGATCCGCCCCTGGGCTCAGTTACCATAGTAACTGATTCTGAGGTTAAGGTACCTCTCTTTTTAAGACAGAAAACGCAGGGTTTCCCTCATCTCAGGGTTAACAAACTCAGAGTTTTCACTAAACCTGCTTTCTGGAACGGGCCTCTGAAAGCAGCAGGCAAAACTAAACAACAAAAGTAATCCTGGGCAGGAAACAAAACCAAAAGGGAATACGAGACAAAAATATAAAGAAACGACAGCACAGAACACGACAGACCCTGAAACCTCCGAAAAGCAACAGAAACGTAATAATGAGACAACACAGAGACTAAATACACAGGTTAACAAGGATTAACAAGGAACAGGTGACACAACAGGTGAAACACATCAGACGGAATCTCACAAGGGCGGGACAAACCCAAAGACAGGAAGTAAAACCAGACAAGACTAGGGAGAAAAGACAGACTTCAAAATAAAACCAGCAGAAAACATGAAACCAACTAAACAAAGAAACTTGACACGGGGACTAGACGTGACAATGGCTTGTGTGGCAAATAGAGGAAAACCTGTAAAACTGCATAACATAATTCTATCATTTATTTGACCTTTTGGTTGATCATAATTACTGATATAGTAAAACAACTAGAATAGAATGGGTCTTATTTTATCAGTAATTATGAAAAGGTCAAACAAAAGAAACTGTAAAACATCATTAGATAATCTGTTTATATACTGTATGTACATATTTACATATCTAACCCTAGAACATATACAACAGAACAGAAATGGCTAAGAACTGAAAACATGTCATGTCACTCAGTGACATGAGATGTTTGTGAATTGTCCTTCACATGAGGAGCGAGATCTCGCGGATCCACGCAAAATGGACTCATTTTTAATTATTGTAAGTAGGTAAGAATTGTATATGATATGTATGGTTTTATATCATGTTTATATTATTTTTATTAGGTCTGGAGTTGTTTATATTGTTGAAAAAAATTGAGTTGAAAATTAGCATTTGCTATAAACTTTTTATGCAGCACTTCAGTGACAAGCTTTGTCTTGACACTATGTCTGTTTGCATTGTCCCTGTCAAATAACTAAATAAACAACAACAAAAATCAATAAAAAAAAGACTACGCAGGCCAAGTCTCGCCCCCCGTGTGGAAAGCCCTTTATTCCCACAGTGGGGACGTTCTCACTGCTGCAGCAGCGAGGGATAGGGGAGAGCTCCATATTTCACTTCCTTTATCACAACTTTTAACATGAACAAGGTAAACACGAGCGGGGGCTAAACGGGCTTTTCAAATCCAACATAAAAAAGTATTGGACAGTTTGAATAAAAGTAAAAAAAAAAAAATGTTTTATTGTGGTAAATGCACATCTTAAATAACAGGTAGTTGCTGGGCGCACATGGTTATTGGAGTTAGAGAAAATGGCGTCCCAACTGGCGCATGCTTGTGTGTGCTGCTCTTGTACAAAGACATCCATCTTTTTCCTTTCCATATCTCGTAAAGAGTTCTTTCTTTGTCGTATTTTAGGAATCATCATAAATCCTCACATTCCTACTGTATATTCAAACATAAACAAACTGGTATCCCATAGCGACAATAGAATCAAAGACAGAATGGATATAGAATCAATAACCGTTTGGATTGAAAACATAAGAATACATGTTGTTGTTGTTGTTGTTGTTGTTGTTGTTGTTGTTGTTGTCATAACGACACACATATGAATACTGGGACCCAACTTTAGTTCTGACTAGAGCTGGGCGATTTGTTTCCCTAAAAAAATCTGCGATTTTTTTATAAAAAACTCGATTTACGATTCAAGTCGATTTTCCCACTCTTCCATTTAAAACAAAATAACTGTGAACTGTTAATACATTTTAAATATATATATTGTATTGTATTAATTATATTTAATTAAAGTACATCAACATAAACAAAATTGCAAAGGCAAACCCTTTTATCTAACTGAAAAGTCACTGTGCAGTGTGCAACAAAGATCGTTAAACATCCAAATTATTTATACTGTATTTGGATTGAAAAAAAATCTAAAAAAATTGATTTTTTGAAAATATGAATCGATTTGACCTACCAACTCGATTTTTAAGTCAAATCGATTTTTTTCCCAGCCCTAGTTCTGACACAAATCCACTCACTCAGACAGCAGTTTGTATCAGAGAGTCGTTGGACTGTGACAATCCAAAGGTGCACATTGCTACAGGAGAACAAACCAGCGGTCCAGCAGAACACAACGCTGGAGAACATGGACCTCCACTCCGGAGAGATAGAACCGCAAATTAATTTCTATCTCAGTTCACTTGAAGAACACGTGCGGTGTGAGCTGAAGGACAGCGAGGCCAGGCTCACCCAGAGTGAATCTGAGGGAAGAGTTCAGCTGATCGTCAGAGAGGACCTGCTGGCCGATGTCCTCGATCAGCTCCGACGACAGAGAGAGGGCAGCAGTTGGAGGAGTGAGGAAGAGCTGATGAAGAGGGAGATGAGTGACTTCAAAGTTCAGCTGGCTGAACGTGTCCCCTCCCCACCCGGGGAAACAGAGGATCTGAAATCCCAGCTGGGAAAAATCAGCAACAGGCTGCGAAAAGCCCAAAAAAGATCTGGACCTGCAGACCTTCATTACTGAAGACCTGAAAGTGGAGTTGGAGCAGACGAAGGGAGAGAAGGAGGCCCTTAAAAATAAAGTGGAGACTCAGAAGATGGAGCTTGGTAAAGAGAGAGAGAGACGCTCGCGGTAGGTGAGACCAGCGTGGAGTTAGAGTTGGAGAACTATCTGGAGATGGAGAGGGATCACGCTCAGGAGATGAAGGAGAAACTGAGCAAGATGGAGGAAGCTCTCCTAAAACAGGAGGAGGGAAAGACAATTCTGGAAAGATCCCAGGCTTCCCTCAGAGCCCAGCTGGAGATGCAGGACAGAAACAACAAGAACCTGATGGCTGCTCTTGAGAAGAAGTGTGAAGATGAGCTGGAGAGTGAGCGTGTGCTGTGGCAGCAGGAGAAGAGCTCCCTGCTGGAGGAGAGAGAGAGGACCAGAGCCTCCTGGGTGGATCAGAGGGACCAGCAGAGCTTTGGGAGGGACTGTCTCCTGGCTGCTCTGAGGAAGGCTGAGCAGCAGCTGGAGAGTCAGCTCAACCAGAGGAAGGAGGACAAGTCATCCCTCTTTCAGGCCACAGAGAGACTGAAGCTGACTCAGCAGGAGAAAGAGCAGGAGTGGGAGAGGGACCGAGAGCACCCTGAGGTCCCAGCTGGTAGATCTTCAGAGACAGATAACGCAAAAGCCGAAGAAGAAGAAGAAGAAGAAGAAGAAGAAGAAGAAGAAGAAGAAGAAGAAGAAGTGGTACAGGAAGCTTCTGCCTGGCTGAGGATAAGAACATGCATTTGTTCTTGTATAGTGTGTGTGTGTGTTTGTGTGTGGGTCTGTGTGTGTGTGGGTCTGTGTGTGGGTCTGTGTGTGTGTGGGTCTGTGTGTGTGTGGGTCTGTGTGTGTGTGTGTGTGTGTGTGTGTGTGTGTGTGTGTGTGTGTGTGTGTGTGTGTGTGTGTTTGTGTGTGGGTCTGTGTGTGTGTGTGTGTTTGTGTGTGGGTCTGTGTGTGTGTGGGTCTGTGTGTGTGTGGGTCTGTGTGTGTGTGTGTGTGTGTGTGTCTGTGTGTGTGTGTGTGTGTGTGTGTGTGTCTGTGTGTGTCTGTCTGTGTGTGTCTGTGTGTGTGTGTGTGTGTGTGTGTGTGTGTGTGTGTCTGTGTGTGTCTGTGGTGTGTGTGTCTGTGAGTGTGTGTGCTGTGTGTGTGTGTGTGTGTTTGTGTGTGGGTCTGTGTGTGTGTGTGTGTTTGTGTGTGGGTCTGTGTGTGTGTGTGTGTTTGTGTGTGGGTCTGTGTGTGTGTGGGTCTGTGTGTGTGTGTGTGTGTGTGTCTGTGTGTGTGTGTGTGTGTGTGTGTGTGTGTGTGTCTGTGTGTGTCTGTCTGTGTGTGTCTGTGAGTGTGTGTCTGTGTGTGTGTGTGTGTGTGTGTGTCTGTGTATGTGTGTGTGGGTCTGTGTGTGTCTGTGTGTGTGTGTGTGTGTGTGTGTGTGTGTGTCTGTGTGTGTGTGTGTCTGTGTGTGTGTGTGTGTGTGTGTGTGTGTGTGTGTGTGTGTGTGTGTGTGTGTGTGTGTGTGTGTGTGTGTGTGTGTCTGTGTGTGTGTGTGTCTGTGTGTGTGTGTGTCTGTGTGTGTGTGTGTGTGTGTGTGTGTGTGTGTGTGTCTGTGTGTGTGTGTGCGTGTGCGTGTGGGGGGGGTTTGTGTGTGTGTGTCTGTGTGTGTGTGTGTGTGTGTGTGTGTGTGTGTGTGTGAGTGTCTGTGTGTGTGTGTGTGTGTGTGTGTCAGAGGTGGGTAGAGTAGCCAAAAATTGTACTCAAGTAAAAGTACTGTTACTTCAGAATAATATGACTCAAGTAAAAGTAAAAAGTAGTCATCCAAATAATTACTTGAGTAAGAGTAAAAAAGTACTTGGTGAAAAAACTACTCAAGTACTGAGTAACTGTTGAGTAACGTCTGATTTATTTTTTAACATAAGCATTCAATCAGACGGACAAAAATACAAAATAATCATATTTAGACAAATTATAGTTCATCCAATCAATTAAATAAATTTAAATTAATTAATTAATTACAAAATAGCTTAAATTAAAATAATCCAGGTAAATTCAAGTACTTAAAAAATAAAATCAATAAAATAATAATACATAAGTAACACAAATTTCCAAACCTTTATACTTTTTTTTACCAGGCCCTGCAGGCAGAACTAGAACAAGGTAATGTAGCTGCTGTTTGGTACTTTTACTAAGGTAGACATGCTTTCATTCACAAAGGTGGATCACTTGTTACCGGGTTCAATCGCCGTGGTAACTTATGCTGGACGTCTAACCTGGTCGGGAGCAGGTTAAGTTGGAGATCAGAGATCAACTGGTGTAAAAGCACCGCCTACTGACCGATCAATACTCCACTGATAACGGCTTCACCGTTCTTAGAAGATCAGGTGGAGCTCGGTGCGCGGAGAGAGAGTATATAGAGTTAATATTCCCTGATGGGTATATTTGCCGTGTGTAGGCCTAATGCGCACAGCGATTTGAATTATGTTTTTTATATTATTTATTTGCTCTCACGATCGCTTCCACTGCCAGGGTTGCCACTGAAATAAAAGGCATAAAGCAACTGCAGTTTATGGAAAGTACAAGTGTAATTATGGTCAGATCTGGTGCCTGACTGATGGGGAAGTGATATTGATACGAGTAATTTATGCATCTACAGCGTCGGCTATTTTGCCAGCTGTCCTCCTGTTTTAGGAAGCAGCGACTGTATTGCGTTTTGCCTGTAAAACCGTGTCTGTGTTCTTCATATTTATGTAGAATTATAGTTCGCTCTTCTTATGTAAAATATGTGGCTATTGGTCATGTTGTGCAAACATCACCTCTTTTATGTGAACACGCGCCGCTGGATTGGGGAAACCCTGGTGGTTGATTGAACTAGTTAATCACCGTCGTGACACAGCTTGCGGGACCGCGGTGGTTAGGTTAGGTGAAGCCGGGTAACTGAAAGAAATCCAGGACATGTTGATCTGGCCTCTGGGGTGTTCCTCCTCGTCTGTGTCTGCATTGCCGACGGCTGATTTTGACATTGTCATTTTTGTTTTGCTGCGACTGTAAGCTAACCCGTCCCGCCGCTGAGTTTGAGTATGGTGACGAGACGAGACTGCACAACTACGTTTGATTGGTGAAACACAGTCACGTGGTAGAGGCTTTAGCGGAAGTCTCTCTCTGTCAACATAAAACATTAAAATGAGGCGTACGCGGGGGGGGATAAAAACAATGACCCGTAGAATACCAAAGAGGTAAAAAGAAAAGTAACGAGCTCATTGTAGCCTAATGTAGCGGAGTAAGAGTACAGTTTCTTCTTCACAAATCTACTCAAGTAAAAGTAAAAAGTATAGTGATTTAAAACTACTCCTAGAAGTATCATTTTTTCAAAAACTTACTCAAGTAAATGTAACGGAGTAAATGTAACTCGTTACTACCCACCTCTGGTGTGTGTATATATGTATATGTGTCTGTGTGTGTGTGTGGGGGGGGGGTCTGTGTGTGTGCGTTTGCACGCAGGGTGTGTGATGCTTCAGTAGTGTGTAGTAGTAGATCTTGTAGTTAGTGCGTGCTGCTTCTGCTGCCACCAGACATCTCTTTGTTTTCAGGGAGAAAAGAGGAGCTGAGTGTGTTCTCCTCCTCAGCCGGTACAGAGCCTCTCCACGGCCGAGATCTCGTACACGCCTCCCCGTGGCAGCAGTGGGCCCCAGAGACGTAGCATGGAGGCCCAGGCTTTTTTGGACTTTTTTGGTGTGTTAGCTGCACCCGTAGCTTCATTAGCAGTATCCTTCTGGTTCAGTGTATATGAGTAAAAAAAAGCCAGTCAGAATAGTCGATAAATGTTAAATGTTACTGAGACATGTTTTTGTGATTGTTATTGTGTGTTACCGTGACGAACGGTTAGCAATTTTCAGAGCTGTTAGCTTAGCTGCGGCTTGGAGGGAGAGTGGGGACAGTTGCAACGTGTGGCAGTTGCAACATTGCTGATTTCTCCAATCAGGAATGAGCTAGAGTCATGAAACTCCTAATGCACATGCTCAGTAGGCCCCTCCATCTTTCTGGAAGTTAACATCCACATGTCATCGTTCCTTATGGGAGAACTGAAATTCAAGGTGAAAAAGTAACTCTTTTTATGACCAGATTTTTTGTCATACTGTCTAAACTGTTTAAGTATTGATCTTTATCATTATATAGTTTGACTGTGCAGTTTCTTAGCTCTTAACAGACTTAGGTACCATATGTTAAAGCTAATGTGTTAGGCTAGCATCGCTAGCAATTGTTGCAACTGTCCCCCAATGCAACTGTCCACACGGTGTTGCAACTGTCCCTCATGACAACAATAATGACAATTAGATAAAATTGATATAAAAGGCAATTCAAGGGTTTAATAACTCTTGTCTCAAATAAACTAAAACAATATTTGAATTATGCCGAAATATGAGTTTTATTACATCTAAATGACAGTTGCAACTGTCCCTCGGTACTGTTGCAACTGTCCCCATACATGGAGACGGTTGCAACATTTTTCAGGGTCCATTTAAGTACAAATTACTTTCATGTTATCATATGTACACATGTTGCAGCAGTATGGGCAAGTAGGTGACATATATGGGTTTAATATATAATTTTGTTGTCTTTCTAATACAAACGGTTGCTGAGAAACTGAAGGAAATGTAAAAAGTGTTGCAACCACTCTCCCCTAATGAGGACGAGTTCTCCGATTCAACTGCGACCTGTATCACCGCCATTGCCACGTGGAGGCTCTTGATTCAACTGCGACCTGTATCACCCGCTATGCTGCATGGAGGCTCTTGGTTCATCGGGACCGCAGTGTGGTAGGACAAGGCTCAGTCCTGAGGAGTGACATTTTAGTTGGAATCTATTTTTTTTTCTTTTTTTTTCTGAGATCTCAGTATTTGTTTTGGGGGTTATTTTTTGCTAAAAAACCAAACTGACAAAGGATCCTGGGAGACAATAAACTGAGACAGACAACGGAAAACAGGGAAGAATAAGGACTATTAAACCCATTTCAATCAGGAGAGACTTCTTTGCAATTATGAACATATTTATTGTACATACAACATGTAAATGTACAAGTCTCTGGAGATTGGACTCCATCGAACCCAAATATCCTAAAGGGTTTAAGGAACCCAAACAAATCCCCTGATGGAGTCCAGACACTGGTGGTGGAGAATAAATAGAGGAACATCAACAGCCAAGCCCTAGATGCAACCCAGGTCCGAGGGCGTGACCACCGGTGGCAGAAGGGGAGGAGGCGGGACGCACTCCATTTCCTGAAACGACAACTGCCAACCGTGGAAGAGAGAGCAGATTTAAAGCAGGGTATCAAGCTGTGAGAGGCTCGTCGACAAATGGTCGACCCTGATTGGGTTAACTAACAACAACAACACAGCTGTTCTGATTACTACTGACAAGTGACGTACCGTGAAACAGCTGATCATTATGAGTGATGAAAAGGTATATGAAGTCTACGCTGAACTTCATTAAGGGAGGAAAGGAACACATTTATTTTTTATTTTTTCCTAAATCTTACGTAGGTCAGCTAATTTTATTTCATACTGTGCATTTCATTTATATGGAAAGAACTGCATTTAATTTAACAAGTGTAAGGCTGAACATTTTATGTTTGAAAAAAAATTGAATATTTGAATATATTATTCATTTATGGTCGCCTTTTTTGGTTTTCCATTACGAAAAAAAGTACCTGGTACCTGCTAACAGGTACTTTTTTTAGCACCTCCTCAGTCGAGGTTCCAAGCGAGCTGAGGCGAGCCGAGAAGGTGACGCGAAACCCTGCAGGCTGCTGACTGGTCGGAAAGAATCGTCATAACGGCATTTTTAAATAGTTTAGCCAGCGGTGGTTTTTTGCTGCCGGAGGCTCCACGCAGAGCTTTCTCCGTAGCATACAAGTGGCCTGATGGTTATACTGGTGCGCTGGTGTGTGTATAGGTGCTTTTCCATTACCAGTACCTACTCGACTCGCCTCGCCTCGACTCTACTCTACTCGCCTCGACTCGCTGTGCGTCCGTTTTCCATTGCAGATTTTTTGCTTTTCCCACTGACTTATCCCCGACGCATTTCCTGGTTAGAGAGATAGTTAACGTTTACTGCTCCAGATTTCCCACCGTGGTCACATATATATATGACTCTAGAGTCGCTACTCGCTTTGTTTCTCTCACATATATATGACTCTAGAGTCGCTACTCGCTTTGTTTCTCTCACATATATATGACTCTAGAGTCACTACATGCTTTGTTTCTCTCACATATATATGACTCTAGAGTCGCTACTTGCTTTGTTTCTCTCACATATATATGACTCTAGAGTCGCTACTTGCTTTGTTTCTCTCACATAAATATGACTCTAGAGTCGCTACTCGCTGCGGAGATAATCGCTGTCACTCTCTCACTTCTCCCTCGCTCACCAGCTTCCCACACACACACATACGGCGACTCAACACACACACATCACACATTACACACACCAGCGCACCAGTATAACCATCAGGCCACTTGTATGCTACGGAGAAAGCTCTGCGTGGAGCCTCCGGCAGCAAAAACCACCGCTGGCTAAACTATCTAAAAATGCCGTCTGTCGCTGGCAATGCGGTGATCAGTGACGATTCTTTCCGACCAGTCAGCAGCCTGCAGGGTTTCACGTCACCTTCTCGGCTCGCCTCAGCTCGCTTGGAACCTCGACTGAGGAGGTGCGAAAAAAAGTACCTGTTAGCAGGTACCAGGTACTTTTTTTCGTAATGGAAAACCAAAAAAGGCGAGTAGAGTCGAGGCGAGTAGGTACCATGTAATGGAAAAGCACCATATGTGTTTGTGTCGAGTCGCCGTATATGTGTGTGTGGGAAGCTGGTGAGCGAGGGAGAAGTGAGAGAGTGACGGCGATTATCTCCGCAGCGACTCTAGAGTCATATATATATGTGACCACGGTGGGAAATCTGGAGCAGTAAACGTTAACTATCTCTCTAACCAGGAAATGCGTCGGGGGATATGTCAGTGGGAAAAGCAAGCTACTAAGCCACGCCCACGGCAGTCGCTATGACGACCAGCCACGCTGAGGCGATCCTAAAATCTGCAATGGAAAACGGACGCACAGCAAGTCGAGGCGAGTAGAGTAGGTACTGGTAATGGAAAAGCACCTTTATATTACATTCTGTGTTGTGTGTTATGTGGGCTGGGGGATCTATTGCTCTCGTGCTTTAGTGCTACTGCCAATCTCCTTACCCGAACCTAGTTGATCAGACAGAATCCGAGGAGACTGAGAAAAAGGTTACATAAACAAAAAGCTGCTTGCCTTCGCTTCTCTATCGCCATTATGTTAAACCCACCAATAGCGCGCCAGGTGGGTAAGCCAGTTTGTGATTGGTTCCCGCAGATTTGTAACGGAAGCAGGATAGATAAACGGACAGGTTTCCAGCCTGAGCTGCAGGGAGAAATCAAATCGCCGTCAGATCAGGCTGGGTAACGCCACCCAAACAGCGAACCTCTGTAAACGTTATGAATTCAAACATGCCAGTTTGTAACATTTTGTATTATGCTGTTCTTGTCTTTACTAATCAAAGGGCAGAATGCTCTTACAAACCACGAGGGAGCCATTTGACTTTTGGCTAACGTAATAGACACGTTGTTGATGCTGACTCGCCTTTAGCAGACATTACATTTATTACAAATTTAACTTTACGTTAAACGTGTGTTTAAACTTCACCTGGGGAAACTGACTTCACCTTCAGAGGCTTGGGGGGACGGGGGGGGACGGGGGGGGCAGCTGAGTCGCTCCAGTCCTTGGCGGGATACAGGGCCACCGGCCCACATAGCTAAGTATTTGAGTATTTAAGTATTTAAGTAAATTATTATTTATTATTAATTAATATAAATGAATTGTTTGTTTCAATGTTTTAAGATTCTTGTGGACATACTGGCAGTTTGTTTTTACAAGCACAGTTTTTTGAACACCAAAATTAGGGGGGCAGCTGGGGGGGCAAGGCCCTACAGTGGGGGTCAGCTGCCCCCCTGTAGATCCGCCCCTGGTTACTTTACACACATCTGTGTGCAATCAAACCATCTGCTTATTAAATGAGATGGAGGGGAACATCTTATATCCTTTCTGAAGTCCAGATCCAATAAGGAGTTTTTATTTATGTATTAGTATGTTTAGGTGTTTAGTTTAGTTTCAGTTCAGGGCTACACACTGGGCTTGGCACACATTAGGCCGACTATCAGCACAGACAATATAAGAAAACACAAGATAGTTTCCATGAAACATTATTTTACCTCAGTGTTTGAAAACAAGAAGCAAAAAGAAATGAAAGAGAAGCAGAAAGAGAGTGTGAGAGCTTCTTAAAGCCAAAAGAT
>CM046800.1:7983918-8041613 GCA_025617405.1 Perca schrenkii | reverse complement strand
TTCTCTAAAAGTTTCTACATCAGAAATTTGGGTTTCTTTCAAACCAAATTTTAAAACTAAATAACGTGGATGGTTCCAGACGACGCTCTTCACACGTTAAATAAATGATCAGTTCACTACTTTCACTGAATTTGGGTGTTTTAGTCAATGTTATAGCATGGAAAGAAATAAAGATAATAGAACGTTGAGAAACAGGGAAGAAATGTCAAAAAAAGCGCAGAATAAAGTGACAAAACCATCGGAAAAAGTGACAAAAAAACTTGGAAAAAAAGTGACAAAAACGTCGGGAAAATCTTCAAAACCGTTCAGGAAAAGTGACAAAAACATGGGAAAGCTTAAAAAAAAATAAAAAAATAAAAACGTTAAAAAAAGCGCAGAAAAACATTGACAGAAACTTCAGAAAAAAAAAGTGACCAAAGTGTGGAACGAGACGACCAAAAGGTTGGAATTATTTTGAACATTTTGAGCCAGAAAAAGTCAAAGTTGCTGCAGGTGGACGAGGAAGACAACACAAGAGTTCTAACTAGTTCTTCTCCTCATTATTGATTATGGAAGGAGGATTTGTTGATACATCTAAATTATTGTTTACAATGTCAAATGAAATGTTGAAAACTGTTGATCAGAAGTTGTGAGAGTGTGAGATGAAATCTTCTAATAGTTTCTTCTGTCTGATCAACACTCAACACTATTTATTATTAAATGATATTAATAACCCTCGTCTCGTCCTCGGGTCAAATCTGACCCATTTTTCTAAAGATTGTTGAGAACAGAAATATGACTTTCTTTCAACCAAACTGCCCCCAAAATATAACAATGGATGCGTGGATGTACGTTGTATGGAACCCCGTACAACATTTTGAACAAATGAATGATTACTTCCATTGCATTGTGGGGGTTTTATTCCATTTTATTTTTATAGCATTTTGAAAAAAAATAATTGAAATGGTTTCATAAACAGAATCCTGAAACTAAACTTTGAAATTCTGTGATCCGCTCCACATCCTCTGATCTTTACTATTAGTCCAAATCATTCAGCAGTTCTGATTTTTTTTTAAACTAAAAATAAAAGTGGTATAATGTCATATAAATTAGGTTTATTGACCATGAATTTTAAAAAAAAGTGTCGGAAAAAGCGACAAAAACTTTTTTAAAAAAGCGTCAGAAGCATCGAAAAAGGAGTCGAAAACATATTTAAAAAGGTGTTGACATTTTTTTTTGGACCCTGAAGGACAACAAGTTGTTGGAGGACAGGAAGACAACACGAGGGTTAAACAGAGAGAAGAAGAACGTGATCAGATCTGAGAAACTGAAACTACTAAATATTTGGACTTTTTTTCTTAAAATGTTCCAGCTTCTGTCCCCCTACAGGTTGTCTCGTTGGAACTGCAGCGTACGCTGCAGTTCCAACGAGACAACCTGTAGGGGGACAGAAGCTGGAAAAGTTGCATAATATACTTTTAATAAAAGACTAAAATAATGATCTGATTCTAATGATCTTGTCACCAGATGTAGTAACTGACTGATTGTTTCAGCACTAGAAATGTTTATTAGACACAGACACACTGTGGTCCAGTAAAGTTCATCTAATCTGGAGTTCTTCTATATTTATATATATAATGTATATTATGGGATGTCCAGACTGAGGTCAGTACAGTGGAGTGGTGCCTGTTGAACCTTTTAAAGCTGAGATGTGAAGGAGACATTCAGCATGCGCTCCTGTCAGCAGCTTCATTAAAACCTCCTGCTCCTCCTCTCATATGAGGACCCAGCAGAAGCAGCCTGTGGCCCGTTTACAGGCCCCTGCTCCGTAGTTTAAGAAACCAGGCAGTAATGTTCCTCTATCAGCTGGGTGTTATCAAACTGTTGGGATGGACTGGTTCCTGCAGGAGAGTTCTTCTGGACCAGCTCACTGTGGCCGCTCCACTCCACTTATTCTGATCTAATCTAGTGGAGATAAAGTGGTAATGGTCTCTGCTGCTTATTATGGGATGGACAGAAACACTGGATCAGTGGAGTATAGCAGCATCCAGTCCACTCAGTCTCAGTAATGTTAATGTTGAGTCAGACTGTGTTTCAGCCACGAAAATACATCAAACTGTTTAATCTGTGTGTGTGTGTGTGTGTGTGTGTGTGTGCGTGTTTGTTTGTTAACGTGTTTACTAAAATAAAAGGATGACAATATAAACAACATTTTATCAGTAGAAAGTGAAACATAAACAAACCTCCAGTTTGGTTGAAGCGCTGCTTTGCAATTTCAATGTTGGCTTTGAAGGTCTGCTGGTCACCCACAGAGTTCTCAGTCTTCCCTCTCCCAGTAGTCAGCTCTGTCTTCTGTGACTCTGCTCATCCAGTCCTGTTTGGGTTCTGCTCTCTTGGTGTTACTGTCATAGTGAAATCTATCTCAACGTCATCAACCAATCCAACAGTCACAAACTCTGGGAAGTTTGGGACTCCAGAAGACGCAGTGTAGAAATACTTCAGAGAGTGAGTCACTGTAAGAAAATATGAATGTAATAATGTCAGTTTTTATATAACTAGGGATGTAACGATGCACTAAACTCACGATCTGATTCACCATTTTAAGTTCAGGACACGACTTTCTCCCGATGTGTTAACAGAACGAGCTGCAGATAAATAACTGGGAAATATTCCTTTATATAAAATACTAAACAACAGATGTGTCCTCTTATCAAAAAATATAACTGATATTGTATTTCATCTCAAATAACAAAAATTCAAATAAAAAATAATAAATTAAATAAAAAAATAAACAATCTAATAATTAGATTTTTAAAATAAATCCCATCTCAAAATATATACAGTATATATATAGTAACTACAATAAACTACAATAAATCTTCAAATAAAAATAAAATCTCTTCCCATAAATAAACTAAAACCACGTAGTAACGTGTGAAGTCCAAGAAGTGAAATGTAAAGTAGATGAGGACCTTTAGGACATTTAGAGAAGAATCTCAACCAGCTGTAATCTTGAGCCAGTTCTATGATCTTTAACAGATTGACGCTGCATCGTTACGTCTCTACACACTTCTAGAAATCACTCGACTATCTTATTTTCCTGCTCACAGAATCAAAAAGAAGAAGATTACATTCAAGACCTCCTAATAATCTCTGTGGTGAAGTCAATAAATACACAAATACATTTACTTCAGAAACTCTTCACTTTAATATTTCTGATGATTTGGTCTTGAAAATGTTTTTCATTCTGAAATCTAACGTGGACTAAGTCCCATATTTAGGTCCAGCAGTTGAGTTCCTGCCTTTCATTGGTAGAAAGCAGTTTGTAAAAACATGTCAGTGTGAAGTGAAACTAGTTTAGTTTCCAGTTAGTGGAGTCATTTCTTCATCAGGAAGCATCTTTAGTAGTTTACACTCCTCATCATCTGACATCACAAACCTCGGAGCACAATACAAACGCTGCATTATTTTCTATATTCAACAAGTTAAAAACATTTTCTATTTGATGATATAAAGTCTCTTATGGTCTCTATTTGATTCTATAAATTGTGACCAATGACGACTTCTGTTCCTTCTTCTGAGGTTTTGTAAACCAAATCTGAACTCTGAGAGTTTCTGGAAGATAAAACATTTTCTCTTTATACGCTTCAGAAATGGACTTCTTTAACTGTTTTATTATTATTTATTTATTCTTTCACTATTTTAATTATTGTGTCAACTTGTATAATCAAGTTCTTTTTTCTTTCTTTATATATTTATTTTTTATTTTTTTCGAATTTTTATTTTTCCTTTCACTTTTATTTTCTCTGGATTTTCAATTATGTTTAAGTATTTTGTTGCATTCTTTTCTACGTATATATTATTTATTTATTTTATTTTTTCTTTAACTCAGAAAAAGATGCATATTTGTTGTGCTGTATTATGGACACGTTTAAAATCCATAACTTTTGAACCATTGTTTTATTGTTTATTTTATTATGCATTATCATTGGTTGTTTTATTTCATGTCTTAACAATTTTAACTTTAATTTGATATTACATTCCTTTTTGTGTTGTTGATTTTATATTTTATATTTAATTCCGCCTTTTATATTGGCTAAATTGTAAATTTTCAATTTTTGTTGTGAAGTGTTCTGAGACCTTGGTCCATGGTGATAAGTCACTATAAATAACAATAAATGTGAATGTGTTCCTAATAAAAATGTAAATTAAAAAAAGAAAGAAATGGGTTTCTTTGCTCTTTTCTTGCTGCTTTCATTTTTAATATTCCAGTAAGAATGGATTATACATTTAGTATGTTGTTGTTGCCAGAGGGTTTGGGAATTTTAGATGTAGGAATACCAACAAGAAATAAATATCTGACTCAGTTTCTTATTTTAATCTTTATGTTTATATATTAACTTTAGAATTATATTTAAATGTAACTCTGAATATCTCTGATAACCAATTATGAGTAAAAATCTTCTGAATTTGAAGACGATCTCATAAAGATGTGAACGGACACAACTTGATATTTGAGAAAGTTCTCTTTGTAGAAAGTAATAGATCTTTCTATTCCTCATGTAGTCGTTGTGTTCAGTTTCTATTAGTATCAGTTCTAGACTGGATTCATCTCCAGCGTTTCCTCCACCATCAGCTGATGTTTGTTCTCTCTCAGTCCTGACTCTCAGACTTTATTCGACATTATTTTCAGGATCAACAGAGTCAACTTTCTGCAGGTGTCTGTCTGGGAGTTTTGGATGGTCTGTTTCAGAATCCTCCACTGTCCTCTGCTCTCTCAATCAACACACACATCACATTTCAGGCTGAAGCTGCACTTTACAATTCTCCACTAGTCACCTAAACATCTCTTACAAATCTGTCCCAGAATCAATAAATCATCATGAATAGATCAAATATTTAAACAACAGTAGAGCTCGGTGAAACTGATATCAATACTTTTAGTTTGGTTTTAAAATCTGATATAACAGTCGAGACTTTAATATATATATATATATGGACACATGAAATAAATAATGAGTCTGTGCCAGATCCACACTGATCAGAACATTTCCCAGTTTAAAGATCAACTTGTGCTCTCTGGTGGACAAACTATGTAATGATGACTCTGTTTCTAAATGAGCTCAGACCTAGTTTACTGTTTCCTGTTATCAGCCAACATATCCACTGATACCAATATATATCTACAATAAGATGATATCAGCTAATAATATGGATGGAGGATTTATCTTCAAACTCAGTCAACTATATTCATGTTTCAGTTTGTGGAGTCAAACTGTGGAATTATCTGATGAATGGCTTCAAATATTTAGTTTTTATGAGATGCAATTTTTATTTTATGCAGCGAAACAATCAGTGTAACAATCTAATGTACAACTAGCTATTCTATCTCAGCTAGCTGTCCTAACCATTAAAGGAAAATGGCAAAAAAGCCCCAAAAAATTATATTTAAAAATAATAATCTAAACATACACGGACTGCTGTTCTGCGGAGTCATGCTGCCATTTTAACATTAAGATCGATCAGACAGTTTCGGTCTTACTGCTCCGGATATTATCAAATAATGGCTCAAAAAACACACTTCTGTCCTTTTCACAATTTCACTAAAGGCTCCTTCTCACCAACAAATAATCAAAGAGTGGTATCTTTAAAATAAAATGGAGGGATCAACCAAAAAGTCCCGACTTACTGACGTTAACGTTAAGATAGCCTAATAGGTTTATTACTTTTCTTTCGTTCTTTCTTTCTTTTATTTTGCGCAGTTCTGCCTTTATTGGGCAGGAAATTTAAGACATGAAATGAGAGATAGAGGATGAAGACATGCAGGAAAATTGTCACAGGTCGGATTCGAACCCTCGACCTTCTGCGTCGAGGAATAAACTTCCCCATATGCGCAATGGCGCGCCCGCCACGCCAACCGAGCCGAACGGCTTTATTACTTTTCACATATTTTTTATAATAGTTTTTAAACTTCAAGTCCTGGAACTAAACATCAAATATAGAACCTTAAACGCAATAATACACTTTATAAAGACAAGAAGCTTTTTGTTTTTTCTTTTACATTCTACTAATAAATAATAATAAAAAAATCTGAACTGACCTGCTGCGGCGTCCTGGACCATGAGTCCCAGGAGGACCAGAACAACCAAGGTCTTCATTGTGAGCTGTATCTTCTGAACCTTTGATAGACTTATTAATAATTTCTGTCTTTGTTTAACCAGAGAAACAGACACCGTCCTAACAGCTCGAGGATCCAGGGTGAACTGAGGATAAAACCAGGAGGAGCGCTGTCATCAACCTTCATCTGAGCCAATGGGAATTTAGACTGAGCATCAACGTCACTTGTTACTCGGTGAAAACGGACCCGCTGAGGTTATGAACGAAAGAGAAAGTAACATGATGTTATTTCAGCCTGTGTGAGAGGAGGGGGAGACATGCGGAACTTTATTTTTATTTGTTTAGTTTATTACGATCCACATAGATACACAACGTAGCTTACATAACATAAACAGTAAAACAAAGAAAAGAAAATGGGTCACCTTAATTCATACAGGGTCGTCTTAAGGGGAGACACCCCAGGCAAACGTTTTTGGGTTATTTTGCTTCCATAGCATGTCTTCTTTCAGACTATTGGGAAAAAAAACATATGAAATACACATTTAGGTGTTTATTTTACTACACTTTGTCTATTTGCAACTGCAAATTTCTCCTAAATTCATCAAAAGTTAGCATTAGATAATGCTAATATATATATATATATATCTCAATGTAAGTAATTAAGTGGGGAAGTTTCATGTTGCCATCTGTTAGTTCATTATTTTGTCCTATTCACCTGGGGTGACTCCCCTTATCTTGTTTATAATCTAATATACTAATATAATATTAATATTATAAATAATTTCAGCCTGTGTGAGAGGATGGGGAGACATGCGGGGCTTTATTCTGGTTTCTCAGCTGTGTTCACATATGAAAGGAGTATTCTACCTTCTGCTGCTCAGATCTTCTAGAATGATCTGTAGGATAATGTAATGTAATGTAATGCAGTGGTGTAGTTTACGCAGTATACTCACTAAGAAAGCTCCAGGATTTCCATATACCCACTTAAAAATGCGCAATGACACGTAACAACATATTTTCCATCATATTTTTGACATATTGAATTGTCATGTGTTTTTTTTTCTTTGCACAGGCTAAATAAAAAAGGTATTTCAGCTGTGAATTGGTGCATAAAAGTGTATCAAAATGCAGGAAATTAAGTTTTTGATGCTCAAAATTTCCCTGGAGGAGGACACTCAGACCCCACCCCTCAAAGTACCATTCTGGCCCATACAGTACAGTATACCCACTACAATACATTAGACTACACCACTGATGTAATGTAATATAAGTGTAAGAATTACTAGCAGGATGAATATGTATATCTGTAACAGCTGTAGGCCGATACTGCCACCTAGTGGGACTAGTGGGAATTCAGGACAGTAATGTAATGTAATATAATGTAATGTAATGTAATGTGCAGACATGTATTAAATCTTGTGGGAGGTCAGAGGTCACTGTCAGCTCCAGATCAGATACTCTGCAGTTTGTGGGGGGGCAGTAGTGTCTTCTTCTTCTTGTGTTCTGTGTGGCTGATTGAAAACAGTCCTGATCAAAAATATCGACAACAAACAACAACTCTAAGTGTGCTTTCATTGATGTTGAACTCCCCCCAGTGGTTCAGACCTGCAGGTGATGTGCAGCAGGACAGTTTCTCAGTGTGGACTGATATTATCTGTTATTTTAAACTCATCTGTGTGCAATCAAACCATCTGCTTATTAAATGAGATGGAGGGGAACATCTTATATCCTTTCTGAAGTCCAGATCCAATAAGGTGTTTTTATTTATGTATTAGTATGTTTAGGTATTTAGTTTAGTTTCAGTTGAGGCCTACACACTGGGCTTGGCACACATTAGGCCGACTATCAGCACAGACAATATAAGAAAACACAAGATAGTTTCCATGAAACATTATTTTACCTCAGTGTTTGAAAACAAGAAGCAAAAAGAAATGAAAGTGAAGCAGAAAGAGAGTGTGAGAGCTTCTCAAAGCCAAAGATGAGATCAGGTGATGTGTGTGTGACAGGCTGAATGCTCCTGAACTGATCTGGAGCTGTGGACGCTGAAAACTGCTCCAACAAGAGAAATGGAACACCTCTGTTGATGTTTGAACACCTGATGCTGGTTTCTCATTTTGCTCTTTCTTTGGCGCTGTTTCTACTCTCTTTCCATCCTCACTTATTGTTGGTGAAGTACTTTATAAAACATTATAGTTTCTGTTTAATAAGAAAACTCAGATCTTTTGTTCTCACTTCTTCATCTGAGACATTATTATTCATGATTATTACATAAACAGATCAATATGTGTCACATCTTTTATCCAGACAATATTTATATTGTTTCTGTGACTCTTTCTGCTCACTGCTGATCAATACCTGAGTCTATATCACTGCTGATCAATACCTGAGTCTATATCACTGCTGATCAATACCTGAGTCTATATCACTGCTGATCAATACCTGAGTCTATATCACTGCTGATCAATACCTGAGTCTATATCACTACTGATCAATACCTGAGTCTATATCACTGCTGATCAATACCTGAGTCTATATCACTGCTGATCAATACCTGAGTTTTTATCACTGCTGAAAATTTGAATTCAAATAAACAGATTATAACTCCACATTAGACAATTCTTTTCATCTTTATATTTTATTCACACATGATGTCTGACTGGTGTCATTTTTAAATGAAGAACAAAACACATTTTACATCCACTTGACTTTCATCAGAATAAAAGCTGTTGCAGTGAGTGGATATAGATAAGAGCTTCTCCTCAAAGTGTAAACATTTTAATACATACACAACAAGAACTTACTGTGTTGAGTGGGTTCAGCTGAAATATAAAAGAAAAGACATGATTTTTAGAAGCCACAGTTGTAAGTGCCAGAACATCTTCTTCTGCCACAACTACTCACTTCCACCGCTTAGAAATACATTTTACTGTTTGGGTCTTCATTTCTACTTTTCAAAATCTACTCAAAATCTAAAATGTTAAATATTATAAAAACAAGTTGTACTTATAAAACTGAGTGCATTTGCCGGATAAAGGAAAGCCAACTTGTTTCAGATGCTCCTCACTCAAACTGGTTAAATATCCTTTACACCTTTCTGTTTAGATTTTATGCGGCCATTACTTAGAATTCCTTGGGGGAGGGGGGGGGGCAACAGAAACTACACACTATAGCTTTAACACAACCCATTTCTTGTAAATGGCTCGTTTCATCCTGACGACCACCAGCTGTTCATGAGGACGTTTGTAGTCAGGAGATTTCATCATTTATCGACGCCTCGAAAATCATCACAGAAGAACAACTGTTCTGAAAAAGCTGAATTCACAAAATGTTACCAGAGAGTAGGGGTGGGAATCACCAGAGGACTCATGATACAATATCATCACGATACTCATGTCATAATACGAGATTACTGCAATTTTAAACATATTGCGATATTATGTGATGTATTGCAATTTATTCCCTTTTTTCCAACTTCAAATCTTTCCCAATTTCAAATGATGTCCCCAAAAAGGAAACTTTGTCAACATCTGTTTGATCTAAAAAGATAAAACATTTCTCTGTTTGTTCATCTCACTTCAAATTTTATTGCTGCAAAATGGTAATAACAAGAAATGAATTTCAGTCGTAACAATAATTCCAAACGTAATTATCCTATTTATTTTAAATATTTTGTTATTTCTTAAAACAGGTTACACTTTGTCTTTATAAAAGCCTGCAAAAGGAAGCTCACACCGGTGAATTAGACGTGCGCTACCCTTGGCCACACTCTGACAATACTTGTTGGTCAAACATCGAAAAAACGGCAAAAACTTGGGAAAAAAAAAGTGTCAGAAATGACGGAAAAGCACCACAAAGTTGAAAAACACAGAAATGTCGATATAAGGGCTCAAAACTGTCAAAAAAAAGGGCCAGACACATAAAAAATAAGCACCAAAATGTGTGGAGGCAGCAAAAAAAACACTGACAGCAAAACTATTTAAAAATGGCTGGTTTGTTCAGGACACCCCCGTCTGTCGCTATAGCAATGATGATGCAGTGATTAGTGACGATTCTCTCCGACCAATCGCCTGAGCTTGCTTGGAACCTCCACAGAGGTGATACTAAAAAACAGTACCTTGCCTGCTTGCTATATTTAAAGATGCTCTCTGGTTAAGTATTCCCTGAACAGGACGTCCTGGACATGTTCTTACAGCTCTGGGTAACGTGAAGGCGTCTCCTGCTGTCGTTGCCTCCCAGCCTGGCCGACTGGAGATTCTCCGAGAACGGACGTGAAGTTTGTTCACCATTTCCCAGGAATGGGCGTCCCGCACTCATACCACGAGACGTAGTTGATGTGGGAGTGTCCTCCGATCTGTCCGAAGTGGACGGGCTCCTGACGCTCGGCTCTGTAGAAACCTGCAACCAACCAGGAGCAACCAGACTAGGGATGCACCGAACCCAGCGTTCGGTTCGGAATTCGGCCGAACTTTGGGCTTTTTGACGGCGTTCGGGTACTGCCGAACGTCAGAATTTTTTTCGGCCGAACCGAACGGTACCAAAGAGAAGTAACGAGAGGCAAAACTCGAGAAAAAGAGACGAACGTTGTGTTGAGTTTCTGCTCTTGCCAAAGAGTATAGAAGTAACAAGAGGCGATACTCAATAGAACGTTCCATTGCAAACAAAACTGACACGCACCCATGACAGAGCTGCAGCTCCGCTATCTTGGACTGAACTATGTTGTTACTTCACTACTCTTTGTAGACGTGGTCGACGTAATGACGTAGCTAGACGGAATGCTGTAGCAACCTAGCAACGGCAGTACGCTGTGAGAAAGTGAAAATGGAACTTGTGAGCAGAAAAAGTTGTTGTTTGGCAGTACTTTCAGTCAAAAGAAGGACATTCAAGTCGCGCTACATGTTCAATTTGCAATGCCGATTTGACACTAAACAATACACAACACCGCCGCTGTTAAGACATTTGCGTATGAAACATCCGAAAGAGTACGAGTTGTGCATGAATGAATCTCCAGTCCAGACAGCAGCCAAAATGCAGCAACTTCAGGTACGGCAAAGGAAGGACAGTCACAGCTAAAAACTGGTGTTAACCAGACCGTGCCTCTCCCAGCCTGTCAGCTGTTCTCTCGGTAAATGAGTCTTCCTACAGCGGGAGCGGAGCGACCGAACGGCCGGCTGATGCTCGTTAGCTAACGGTAGCTTTCTAATTCCACCTACCCAACATGTCTTCATCACACACTGGTAAGCGAAAGTTTGCAAAACAAAATTGTCACTCATCTGGCGATAGCGATGTACTTCCCTACGATGTGAATAGAGCGTGGGGGTAGCCTACTTTATGAGATTATAAATCTAAAAGGCTAATATTTTGGATATTGTTTGGATCTTGAGATAGGGTAAACATAGGCCTTGTCAAAAATAGTTTTTCCCACTTGTGTGCCAGGCATAATGTTGCCTATTCTTTTTTATTTTTTACACTTAAAATACAAAGAAAAATGCACTGCTGTGGACATTGTTTACTTCATTAATGTGTTTACTGTGTTAAAAATGGGAGTAGGGTTCGGTTGGGTTCGGTTCGGGGTTCGGCAGAATCTTAACCAGTAGGTTCGGTATTGGGCAGAACCCCAAAAATCTGGGTTCGGTGCATCCCTAAACCAGACAGAGGAACACACTGGGACAGAGACTTTCTATCACACTGTTGGCTGCTTTTCCTTTCAGTGACTGTAAAATGTACATATTATTTTTGTAATATTTAATGTATTTATAATTATTTTGATTAGATTTTTAATAAGTGTAATTTATTTTTCATTATTTTATATTTTGTTTTATTTTTTATTTTAGTTTAACCATTTACTTATTTTGTATTACTTTTAATTTATTTATAATTGAATTTATTTTATTTATTATTTTCTATTTTCTATTTAATAATTTTATTTATTTGTATTCATTTGTAATAATTGTAATTTGTTCATAATTATTTTTTTGTTTAATCATTTCAACAAAACAGAGGAACAAACTGTGGGAAAGACTTTCTATCAGATAGAGGTTCAAAAGAATTTATGAAAATGAATTAGCTACTTTTTATTATTTTGATTTAATCTTTAATAATTGTATTTTGTTAATATAATTTTTATATTTTTAATGGAATTTTTATTTTATTTTTATTTTGGTTTTCTCATATTTAATTTACATTTTTTAATCACTTTCCATCCCAGATGGTGCCAACGGTGGTAGCCACAGTGATTGGCTGCTCATTGTTGTGTCTTGTTTTCTGCTGCGATACCCGGAGCTCTTTCATCAGAGATGAGCTCATGAACATCAGGGAAACAACACCAGCCGACCTAATTCCCACTTTTCTTGCAACTT
This sequence comes from Perca schrenkii, assembly GCA_025617405.1. Taxonomy (NCBI): domain Eukaryota; kingdom Metazoa; phylum Chordata; class Actinopteri; order Perciformes; family Percidae; genus Perca; species Perca schrenkii. The sequence goes on along the minus strand of CM046800.1, from coordinate 8,029,161 downwards.
CCGTGGGTTTATTGGACATTCTTATCAACGGTGCGTTAACAGTGGCCCGAACAGGAGACGAGGTGAAGGGCCGGTGTGCTAGCGATGATTTCTCACTCCACTACCTGGGATATTCCTCTCCAACGTGCATTCAATGTGTATTATTACATTACATGTCATTTAGCTGACATTTTTACCCAAAGCGACTTACAATTGCTATATATGTCAGAGGTCGCACGCCTCTGGAGCAACTAGGGGTTAAGTGTCTTGCTCATTGGTTGATGTATCGCAGTGGGAATCGAACCCGGATCTCCCACACCAAAGGCACGTGTCATAGCCACTGCGCCATCACCACCCGTGTGTAGAAGTTCCCTCATCAAAAAAAAGCGCTGAAGAAGTTCAACCTGTCAAAGACAACGATGGAGCACTTCTACACCGCCATCACTGATCCATCCTCTCCTGGTACTCTGCTGCCTCTGCTGAGGACCAGAGCAGACTGCAGCGTATTATCCTCTCTGCTGAGAAGGTGATTGGCTGCAATCGGCCATTTCTCCAGGACCTGAACGCCTCCAGGACGCTGAGGCAGACAGATTGTAGCCGATCCCTCTCTCCCCGAACACAAACTGTTTGACCCCTCCTCCCCTCTGGTCCATCAGGACCAAAACCTCATGCAATGAAAACTGGTCCTTCCCCTTTGCAGTCAGCCTCATCAACAAGACCCCGGACCCCCACTGACACTGACCTAACCCCTCCCCATCCACTTGCATTAACCTCCATCCTGGACTCTACATCTGCCCATTGCACATACTATAGTATATATTTTTTGCATTCTGCACTCAAACCATTCAGCCTCCTTGTTCTTATACTAAATGTTAAAGGAGCTCAGTCTGATACTGTTAGCTACTGAGCTAGTTTAACCCAGAGTGACCTGGCTGATGTGCTGCCTAATGTTAACATGCTGTGTAGCGTTCAAGAATCATCAGATGATGTCGCGTTGCAGAATAACTATGTTTATTTGGTTTACTGTGCAGCATGAAAATGTCCATTCTTTCAGTTTTCAGTGTTAAATCTATAAACCATAAGACAGCATTTAGTGTCACAGCGACAGCGGTCTAAAACATATTTGCCCTCCCGGGACAAATACCTGCCGACAACAATTTGGAGCTTCCCTTTATAACCTCGCCCCAGGTAATACCACAGGGACACCCAGTGTTCATACAAGAAACAGCACCCACAGTCTGAACACTCCAAACTACATATTTGGCTCCAACACTAACCAACTATTTTTGGATATAGGCTATTTGTTTCTGTATTTAGTGTTTATTCCTTATTAATGTTTAATATGTTTCTGTGTGTGTGTGTTTGTGTATGTATGCACCAATCACCAAGGCAAATTTATTACATTTAGTAGCATTTGAAAAAAATAAATGGTAAAAGAATGTTGAAAACATTGACAAACTTTTCTAAAAAAGCTTCAAAAACGTCAGAAAAAAAGACCAAAACGCTTTAATTACAAATTTCGACCCAGGAAACAAGGGTTACCATATCCATATGCGTAGATTTCGGAGGGGAAGCCCCCCCCCCCCCAAATATTTAGAATAGGTAGATTTATCCTCCTCGAAAAATATGAAAGACAACCCACTTCCCATAAGTTGGAGGGAAAAAGGCGGTTAAAGATCACAACAGGAGCGTGAAAATAAAGACAGACTTATGGAGATTTAAAAATTTGGAGCTTTAAGGTCTCATTCTCTGATTTGATTGGTTGTCGAGATGTACATCATTCCTAAAAAATAACATCTGGAAGCACCTTTGATGTTTTGACTATGCAGAAAGTTTTGAACAATACAGGAGAATAATAATTTCCTATACATAAATAAAGACATTAGCACCATGCATAGTTGAATAAAAAAATCACTAGAATGCAGGAAATTAAACCAAACCTCCCCCCTGATCGTACCTGAGACGTTGTCGGTCACTCGAGGATCAGCTGATGAAGGAAACAAAGAGGAAAGGGTTTTAACATCTTTACAACTACTTTGTTAAAGGAGTTTACAGTATATTGTTCTACTGTGTTTTAAAGCCATCCTGGAGCTGCTCAGCTTGTGAGGTAACTTTAGGTTTAAACATGTAGAAACGTAGAAACTGGTACTGTACCAGACTCTGTGTCAAAGGAGACCGGCTCGCTGGGAGGACCTGCACCCAGCACGTTCTTCGGCTTCACTTTAAACTCATAACTGTCAGAAAACACCAATTAGTTTACAGAAAGAGATGAAATATCAGCAGTATGATCCTCTCCAGCTCCTCGGCTTAGAGCTGTATGTTTATGTATTTTTTATGTCCTTTAAATCATCTAAAAAAACATTTTTATTTAAATGTAATTTTATTTTTTTGTATTATTTTTTACATTAAAAGACTTAAAGTCAACACATCGATCTCAGAAAACGTTTGCTTTACATTTTTGTAGTTTAATTCGAGTTTTTTGTCCCTTTTTCAATGTTTTTTTTTCTTTTGATTTTTGTTGCTTTTGCCCATTTTTCTCTGCGTGAAACGACACCAAGGAGGAAACTCATCAACTGACTCAGAATAATCAATGTTTACAATTTATTTTTTAATTTGGGACTAATCATTTTAATTTACTAAAAAAAGATATATATTTGTAATAGTTGTAAATTATTTAATTTTTTATTTTATAATTTGGGTTTTTCAATATATAAATTTTGTATGTAATAATTGTAATGTATTTTTTATTATTTATTGTTAAATCTTTTTTTTTTTTTAAATATGGGTTTAATGTTTTTTTTTGTAAACTCTAAATCCAGCCTACCTGGTCTCAGGTCTGAGGTTCTCCACAGAGGTGTGAGTCTGGTCGGTGGTCAGGATGGAAACCTGCTCGCCAACGGTGGAGATGACTTCATACTCTGAGGAGAGGCACATCCCAACCATCAGATGCTAATCTCACACCTGAAGAGCTCGCTGGTTAAAGGTAACTGGGTTGTTTTCTTTCAACCTGGACTCGTCAGTCGTCGTCCACTAAAAGTGCTGTTTTCAGCCCCTGACAGGCTCAGTGACTGACAACAATATGGAAAGGATCCGTACAGAGATAGAGCATTTTGGTAAAGAGGAAGATCCTTTTTGTTTAACGTGAAACCCTGAAATCACCATCACCAAACCCACCAGACTCCATGTAAATAATCAGTCCTTTTAGCCTGTATAGAGTCAGTATAGTTCCACATGTAATGGGTGAATTAAACCAGAGTGGTGATTGGTGGAACAGTGGAAAGACAAACAAAGACGGCTTTTGAATGAAGTGTGTTTTACGATGACTTTTGGGGTCTATTCAGGGGCAGATCTACAGGGGGGCAAGGGGGGGCAGCTGACCCCCCACTGTAGGGCCTTGCCCCCCCCCAGCTGCCCCCCCCAACTTTGGTGTTCAAAAAAGTGTGCTTGTAAAAACAAACTCCCACTATGTCCACGAGAATCTTAAAACATTGAAACAAACACTTAATAATAATAATAAATAATAATAAATAATTATTGTAGATGTAATCTCAGCCTCCTGCCCCTCAAATACTTAGCTACGTCCCTGCATCAAACGTGCAGAATGGCGTCCGCCCAGTCTGGCTCGCACACAGCGAGTCTGCTGCGGGCCGGTGGCCCTGCATCCCGCCAAGGACTGGAGCGACTCAGCTGCTGGATCAATTCCTTCAAAAGAAGGATGTGTTTGCCTTACTACTGACCGGCTTTCGCTCTGCCTCGCTCTGCAAAGTACGTCACCCAGATCGTTGGTCTGATTGGTTGAAGGACTATCCAATTGCGTACAGAATCATTAGAACTATGCCCGTTGATCACGCCTCTTGTGCAGAAGAAAATACAGAGCAGACTCCCCAGACTAATGTTCAATCTTAAAAGAATGAGCTTGGCCTGGTGATAACCAGACTATTACAACACACTACAAATTGCTTGCTGAGACCGATCATTTGTATGTGATTAGTTGAGGAGTACTATAAAATCCACTTCCTGTCACATCTCACGGCAATAAGGCGGCACAAATTAAACCAGGTGACCTCCTTTACTGTCCAACTGGGAAAACAACAAATCTAATGGGATTAAGAAGGCTCGTCTAAACATAAATTAGTGAAATCAAACAGTGTGGAAAACAATAATATACTGTGATATATTTAAGGCCTTTAACTATCATATATATAATATCATAATATATGATACATATCATATATTTAACATATCAAAATAATTTGAGCCAACTTATATTTTGGGGGTTTAGGATGCAAATGAGCATTTGTCCCCTGATTTATACATCAAACTATATTACACATGACTGTAGTGCAACTTAACATTTAAACAACAATAGACTAGCTCAACTAAACTAAAATGCCTCAACAGCAACTAACTAGGATGAACTAAAGAAAACCACAAACAAGGTCCTGGTTTTATACTCACGGCAAACGAGCCCCCAACTTGTTACGACCGGCTCACAGGCCACAACAAAAGAGGGAGATGCCCAGCAACGTAACAATAATAAAGTGACATTTATATAAATGATGATGCAAACGAGAGAACGATGAGACACACACACACACACACACACAGACAGACACGCACAGAAATGTCATGCCCCCTTACCATAACGCAGTTCAGACGGTCCCTGAATGGCCTCATCTATGTCCTTACCAGTTTGAACTAACGGCCGCAACCAAGAACGGAGAAGGAAGTTTCAGAGTGGTAAGTTCTTATTTTGTAGTGGTCTTATATAACTACGTTCTTTGTTTTAAACATAACAAAAACGCACTGCGAACTGACCCGTCTTTCAGTAACAAACGCTCATTAAACCCGTTCTTGACCTGTGCACAGTTCACAAAGCTATCATTGGTAAAATGCAGAAAACACAAAAACATTGTGATATTGATCTGGAATTGGCCATAAATGCATTTTAGCCAATTAGTCTTCTTCTTTTGGAAATCCAAACAATGCCCTTATGCTTCTCTTCATCGTTCCCATTTTTAGTATATGTGATAGCAAACTATCCATTCCGTACCTCAGCACACAACGCCTCCACTGCGACATGTTTTCTCACTGCCAGACAGCCTCCTGCACCCCCCCCACCCCCCCCTTTATTCTCTCCCTCTGAGGGAGGGCGTGCCGCTGGGCGGACATTCTCAACTATCTACGTCATTGATTGAGAAATGTGCCCCAGAAATGTGGGCAAGCTGTTTCAGGCAGTTGAGAAAAAGTGCTTTCTGTAGGATAGAAAGCACTATTTGGAGTGAGATTTACTTTATACATCTGTTACATGCACAACAAAAGTATATAACACAGCAAAAGGTAAAAACACCAAAAAGCATAATAGGGCCACTTTAAGGTAAAAAGCGAAAAAAGTGTCAAAACTTTGTGACAAAAACAGCCTAAAAAGCAACAACAACAAGTGCCAAAAATCATGAAAAAAGCACCACAAAAGCATAGGAAAAAAAGGGCCAAAAACATCATAAAAGTGTAATGAATGTCTAAAAAAGAGCCCCAAATTTAGAAAAAAAGCTACAAAATGTAGAAAATGCAACAAAAACGTCATAATAAATGTAAATAAAAATATTGTCAGAAACTTAGAATAATAATCTGAGCCTGTCACTGGCAAAAACAGCACTTTTAAGGGATGCAAATAAGCTTGTTTCGTCTCGCTTCATACTGGACGACTTTCAAAAGATAGTTTTTAACATCAGTCACTCAGACACAAACACATAGAAAATAGAGTCCAGGTTAAGAGAAAGGTTACCTTTGAACTTTGAAACATCTCTGATCTTAAATGGTGGTTGGTACCGGTAGTGTCGTTGTCCGTCTTCTCCCAGTCCAGGATGACGAAGGACGGGCATCCCTCCACCATCACCACGGTGACGTTGGCGGGCGGAGACTTGGGCGGAGCCGTCACGTTGACCTCGCTGGGTTCTTCTTCGGGGAAGTAGCTGAGAGAAGAGGTGATGGAGCACGGCTCGTCGGGTTTCTTCCCCGTTTGGTAGACGACGTGAGGCGCTTCGAGAGGAAGAGGGGAGGGATCAGAAAGATATATATATAAATATATAAATTATGTTTCATTTAAAATAATATAGGCTACATGGTGCTAGGCTTGTGGCAATTATTAAAAAATTGTCTAATCGCAATTTTGTTTACCTAATCGCTGATGTTTTGTATAACAGCAATTAAAGCATTAGAGCATTTTTTTTTAATGAGATTAATATTAATATTGTTTGGATCCATCAAACGCATTTGCAATACCGGCGTAGCATCACCTAACAGTAACGTTAGCTAGCCTATGATACTGTGGATTCTACCAGAGTGAGTAAAGACTTAGCTAAAAGTATTGCATAAGCAGCTAAAATAATTAGCTAAAAGTTATGCTTAAACAGTTGAAATGATTCGCAAAAAGTTATGGATAAACTATAGAAATACTTGGCTAAAAGGTCTGACTGAACAATTGAAATAATTAGCTAAAACTGAAATTAAATTAAAACTAAAATAGTACGATTGCTGACCAAAGCCACATTAATATTGGCAGTTCAACAATGATGTAATATTACATTTGGATCACACTGATCTAACCCTTTTAGATCAACCTACCCACGTAGCGTTTCTTGTCCCGAGGCGTCGAGGTCAGAGGCCGGCTGGGATCTGAAGAGCTCTGAATCCTCCCAGAATTCCTGTCGACGGGCTGAAGAAAGAAACATCAATTCTCTGGTTTAGGACACGAGGTTTATAGGAAACCGTAGCTCTAGGTGGAACTAAGGTTAACCAAGAAGGTTCTTTTTATTTGTTGGTTGTGAAACATAGACTGTAAATATCAATGGACAGAGCGTGTGTGACGTCACCCATTGGTTTGTGGAGATCTGCTATAAGTCGTTGAGTTTAGGGCTGCAGCTATTGATTCTTTTTGTAATCGATTAATCTAGCACTTTATCAATCGATTAATCGGATATTTTTTTTTGTGTTTTTAAACAACCAAAACTAGGGAAAAAAGCTACATTTTCGGAAAAAAACTACATTTGTATTGCCTACATTGCTTACAATATCATCTCTCAAAAAACTAAACATATTAAGTGCATTTAAGTGCCATATTACATTGTTTTTAAAGATTTTTTTTTTACAACCTCAAACTAAGGCATACATTAAACATACATAAACATTACATTAAGTTGTGCAACTTAACTTTCAGAACTACAAGTTTCAACCTGAGACTGATCTGTATATACAGTAGGGCTATATGTAAATATTATAGTTATACTCAACCTATTTTCATTTATGTATTTGATTATAATGTCACACAGCTCTGTTACACTTATGCTATTAGATTGTTGATCAGCGCAACAATCAGCTGTTTTTCCGAAGGGATAGTCAACGTTTCGGCTCTTTAGATCAGATCGTGGTCACCACTACACTTTGTTTTTGGTAGTTGTTGTGTTTGGTGTAGTTTCATGGTCCATACGACTCTGTGATGTACTTTAGTCGGTCCTCTTCGTGGAATGGATGATTAAGTTAGACTCCATGTTTTCTGTTGAGATGCTAAAGCACTGACGTCGTGCTATTATCATGCTAAGCTAGTTTGATTTTGCAGTAGACACACTGTACAGAGTTTTAGTTTTAATTACGTTTGAACTGATTCCAAACTTTGGACACTTTCTGCAGTTTTCTCCAGCCTGTCTCTTCTCTTAGCCCCTCGCTATTTACGCTCCGGCATGTGTCGCCAGCAGCAGACTGAACCGCGTCTGGTGTGCGACAGTAATAATGCTCCGTGGGGAAACACCGTCCGTCAGCGATACTACGTTGGTAAAGCTTCGAGGCAAGTCATTTTGCATCGAGGATTTTTTGTAATCGAATTATTCGAGTTATTCGAGGAATCCTTTCAGCCCTAGTTGAGTTTGCTGTTACGGGCGCAGCCATCCTGGTTGTGGATGTGACGATTTTAGACGAGAGGGAGGAGTGAGGGACGAGCTGCTTACATGTGTGCATTATTTTTAGAAAACAATTAGTTTTTAGAAATGTCAGATAATATATTGCATTGTCTCTAGAAGTGTATTATTTAATTTTTTGTTGAAGAAGTAAAAAGAAAATCACAATACTCAATACTATCGAATCGCAATACTTCTAGAATTGCAACATAAATCAAATCACCACCCACGTATCGTAAAAGAACCGTGAGAAAAGCATTTCGTCCCAGCCCTAGTGTTTGCCATCTCCGTCTGATTCCAGTCTCACCTCTGTTGGTCCTGATCTCTGCTTTGTCCAGTTTGGTGACGATGTCGTCCTCCACACCAGAGAGATGAAACACACAGTCGTACCTCCTCCAGTCTTCAGCTGGGACTGATGAAAGGTCCAGGTCAACACTCATCTGGAAGGATCCATCGTGGTTGGGGAGGATCTCTCCGAGGTCCACGTCCTCATGAAGCTCCTCTCCATCTTTCCTCCAGAACATCATGGCTCTGTCAGGGTAGAAACCTGTAGCGTGGCAGCTGACTGGAGAGGAGGGAGACTTCTGGAGGAGAGACACTGAGGGAAGATCTGCACAGTGAAGACAAAGACTTTATTATTATTTACTGTATATTAATCTTTTCTGTTGATTTAATGCATTTTAAAGTTCCAATATGTAATAATTTACTGTAATAAATCCAAAAAGGACCCCAATGCGTCATCAGATATTAAGGAAACATGCTAAGTTAGTACACTTCACGGTGAAAACAAAATTCAGCAGAGGTAGGGCTATATAGACCAGAAAGGGGAAAAATCCCACGTACCCCCCCCTGTATAATCATCACACCCTTGTTGGGTCCATTAAACTCCATCAGGTCATGTGATTCTACCTGTTCTCAGCAGAGATCCTCCCATAGTTCACATACTTCTTCACCCCACTCAGGACAAATCTGGGTGAAGTAGTGTTTTCTCTGAGCTATCTCAGCTGTGTTATGGTCACACTTGTGTTTGGTGATGACAGCCTGTTGTTCCGGTGCGATCCACGTCTCTGTCTTCAGGTCAAATGATATGAAGTCTTCTCCACCATAACCAAAGTGTTCATAACCATTGACCTCATCAGTCTCATCATCCCACTCACAGCCGTACATCCACTGGAGAACGTGGACACCTGAGAGAGAGAGAGAGAGAGAGAGAGAGAGAGAGAGAGAGAGAGAGAGAGAGAGAGAGAGAGAGAGAGAGAGAGAGAGTCATCTATTATCAGTTGAGATCATATCTTTATGTATTTATTTATTTGATTAGGACAATGCACATTAATGAACATTTCTGTAAATGCACCAGTGTTATGAAGATAGATAAAGAACCAGTAAGTAACGCGATAATTATTTGATAAGTAACTGTAAAGTGATTACTGAGTTATCAACAGTAATGCGTTACATTGTAGCCTGAAAAACGTTGATCTGTTTCATTAAACTTCTCGGCACTTCAAGGTCAATGCAGTGCCTCTCTGCTGATATCAGAGGAGGGTCATATAAATCCCCCTCTCTCTCTTGACCGCCTCCCCTCACCATAAACCCCCTCCTAGAGACTCAAAAAATCCGGATGCCTTGAGCTTGAGCATTTCCTCCCACAGCTTCTTCATTTAGCTCCATCACCAGAGCATAGCCAGCGGACAGCGCATTGCTGCTTCAGACTCCTCATATCTTCATCGCTCAGGCATTGCTGTGAGTTGACGGAGGCGATTGGTCCTGCTAGCAGAGTGCTTGTAGAATGACTACACAGAGGAAATTGTGCGCTTGTAGGCTCTGTCATCCCCGTATACTGGTTACATGGAATGTCATTTTTGGCCATGTGAAAAACAACTTTTGATGCGTCGACGGCTTTGTCACATTGGTTGCAACTAGGGCTGGGTATCGTTCAGAATTTTTTCGATCCGGTGCCAATTTCGATACCTCAGTTTCGATACCGATTGCTAACGATACTTTTTTCGATACCATATGTTTTAAAATTAATTTCAACATCAACAAAAATACATTAAACACAAAGCTTTTATTTTCCACCTTAATTGTGAATCAAAACAGTTATCAAAATTAAAAAAAATCTGGTAAAACTGCTCACTCAGAGTAACATTAATAAAAGTGACGGTGGTTGTTCTCTGCCCTGATGACTGTCATCAGGGCAGAGAAACCACCGCTGTGGCTGCTTGTAAGAGGAAGTGTAACGTCAACAGCACCGCGATCGCTTTCGGCTCGCCATTGATATCATATCGCAGCAAACGCTGTCTGCGTGAAGTTTTAAAAAACTGTAACTACACTTGAAACCAACCGTGACTCTCTGTGACTTCAACAAAACTACAGACAGTTTACTCCATCTGCACCTCTGCGCGCGCGCGTGTGTGTGTCTGTGGCCTATGCATAGAGGACAGATAAGCTTGCGCTATGATTTTGGAACCGAAATTTGGCACCGAAAGATAAAGAATTTTTCGATACTCATAGGATTGGAGTATTTTTTTCGATACCATAAAAGTATCGACGTTCGGTACTTAGCCCTAGTTGCAACGTAGTTTTTTTCCTTTACCGTATACGCTGCAGTCTACATCCGTTTTCTTTATATAAATACAACAGGATTGTTCATTAAAACAAAATATATGAAAATCACTGTAGCCTGTTTTAACACAATTCAAATTGTGCAGAGGGAATTATTTCCACCGGTCTTTCTGACCCGAGACTATTCGAATTTTCAGTCCTCAGAATTTGTTTCCGGTCAATTTCAACAGAAACTCTTGTGTGTGTGTGTGTGTGTGTGTGTGTGTGTGTTAACATCTGTTTACTAAAATACAAAATTAAAATATAAAACAACATTTTATCAGTAGAAAGCAAAACATAAACAAACCTCCAGTTTGGTTGAAGCGTTGCTTTACAATTTCGATGTTGGCTTTGAAGGTCTGCTGGGTCACCCACAGAGTTCTCAGTCTCCCTCTCCCAGAACTGAGGATCATCTTCTGTGACTCTGCTCATCCAGTCCTGTTTGGGTTCTTCTCTCTTGGTGTTACTGTCATAGCGAGTTATCTGAACGCCATCAACCAATCCAACAGCCACAAACTCTGGGAAGTTTGGGACTCCAGAAGACGCAGTGTAGAAATGCTTGAGAGAGTGATTCACTGTAAGAAAATATGAATGTTATAATGTCAGTTTTTATACTACAGTTGTTTAAATCACTGAACAATGTATTTATTCTGCACACAGAATCAAAAACAACTATACGTTCAAGACATCCTAATAATCTCTGCTGTGCAGTTAATAAATGCAAAAAAAGAATGTATAGATAAAAAGGTTTTTCTTCAAAAACTCTTTTCTTTAATATTTCTGAGGATTTTGTACTTAAAACTGCTTTTTCGTGATAATTTCATTTAGTTGATGTTATTGTCAGAGGGTCTGTGGATTTCAAATGTTTGAGTTTTATTGTTTTTAAAAACAACTAACAAAAAAAGGAAAATATCTGACTCAGTCCCTTTTTATAAATCTTGATATATGTAAATTTAAGAATTATATTTAAAGCTTTAGTGCGTAACTTTTTTTTTTTATATTAATGAACGTCCATTACATTCAAGCCATTGCCAAATGAGTTGCTACAAAGCTAATTAAGACTATCAGCTCCACGCAACTCTCTCTGGATTTCTCAGTATGGATATGTTCAGAAGATTGTGTCGTCCGGTGACTTTCCCGCGCAGAACTTTGAGTGAAGATAATGACCTCTTCTGAAGAGTCCATCATGTTTTTGTAATCCTCCGTGTCCTCCTTGGCTACCAGCAACTGCGTGGAGGAGGGGTGGGGTCGCGTGCGCGATCACGTGAAGCTTGTATCATGTGGACGCACCAACAGTGTTGTTGTCATTACTTAGAATTCCTCATGGGGGAGACAGAAACTACGCAATATAGCTTTAAGTTATCTTAGATAATTTTGTGTGAAAACCCTTTGTGTTTTAAGCAGTGACGTCTCTGGCACGGAAAGCCTGGTGGGGCAAAATAAACTCTGTATGGGCAGCATCTGACTCATCAATAAAACTACACACAAACCTAACACTACTTGTTCAATGAATCCAAACACAAATCAAATCACAACTGCACATATACGTAGAGCGGTTACAATGTACTAAAATTTAACTTTTAATAAATTGTCAACTTCATTCATATTGCTTCAGTGTATTTGGCTCACTATTAATAGTAGCTAACAAACGAACATAACTGACAGTTGTGCTAGCTAGTAGCTGGCTAGCAATGCCCATACCACATAAATTAAGTTTCAAAATCGTCTTGACGTAGGTCGTTCTATTATGTTTTATTGGCTATGGGGCCAGCATGTTCGTGAAAGCGCGTTGAACATGCGCACAACGTTTTCATCTGCTCCCTTGATTAATGAAAGCTGAGGGGCCGGCCCCATGCTCACCAGATGAACACTGCTACAAGTAGCAGACTACTGACCTTAGGTAGATCACCTATAGGAAGATATTTGGAATGTATTGGACAGCGCTACCGTTGTTAAATGTAATAAAACGAGCAACAATGTTAATTACAAAGAATATACATATAAGTTATTAGGGGTGTGCATCTCTCCCTAATAGGACGATCCGATACGTATCTAGATACATGAGCACCGATACGGTTCAGGACCAGACAGTTAATCTGGATCCAGTGTGATTCCATTTGTTGTTGAAACGATCCGATGATGAGATACGATTCAGTCTGATAGATACAGTTCATATTTTGTTTAATTTATGCACACACACACACACCCACAAACAAACACACACACACAAACACAAGAGGAGAGAAAGTGCATGCTTTGTGTGTGTGTGTGTGTGTGTGTGTGTGTGTGTATGTGTGAGGTGAAATTAGTGTATGTGCATGCTTTCTGTGTGTGTGTGTGTGTATGTGTGAGGTGAAATGAGTGTATATGCATGCTTTTTATTCATGTGTGTGTGTGTGTGTGTTTGTGTGTGTGAGGTGAAAGTGTTGTATATGCATGCATTTTATATGTGTGTGTGTGTGTGTGTGTGTGTGAGGTGAAATTACATGCATGCTTTTTATGTATGTGTGTGTGTGTGTGTAAGGTGAAATTAGTGTATGTCCCTGCTTTCTGTGTGTGTGTGTGTGTGTATGTGTGAGGTGAAATTAGTGTATATGCATGCTTTTTATTCGTGTGTGTGTGTGTGTGTGTGTGTGTGTGTGTGAGAGGTGAAATTAGTGTATGTGCATGCTTTTTATTCTGTGTGTGTGTGTGTGTGTGTGTGTGTGTGAGAGAGGTGAAATTAGTGTATGTGCATGCTTTTTGTGTGTGTGTGTGTGTGTGTGTGTGTGTGTGTGTGTGTGTGTGTGTGTGTGTGTGTGTGTGATGTGTGAGGAAAAGTGTTGCATGTGCATGCTTTTTATTTGTGTGTGTGTGTGTTTGTGTGTGTGAGGTGAAAGTGTTGTATGTGCATGCATTTTATGTGTGTGTGTGTGTGTGTGTGTGTGTGTGTGTGTGTGTGTGTGTGTGTGGGTGAAATTAGTGTATGTCCATGCTTTTTTGTGTGTGTGTGTGTGTGTGTGTGTGTGTGTGTGTGTGTGTGTGTGTGTGTGTGTGTGTGGGTATGCTTTATGTGTGTGCGTGAGGAAAAGTGTTGCATGTGCATGCTTTTTATTTGTGTGTGTGCAAGATGAAATTGGGGTATGTGCATGCTTTTTATGTGTGTGCGTGAAAAAAGGGGTGTAAGTACAGGCTTTAATGTGTGTGTGCGAGGTAAAAGTGTAGTATGTGTGCATGCATTCTTGATATAAACGGCCCCTCAAAGTGCTGCGTAGTAATGCTGCCATTTTAGCATTAAGATCGATCAGACAGTTTCAGTCTTAATGCTCCTGATATTATAAAATCATGGTCGAAATAAGATCTAAAAGTTGGAGACAAAAATAACACATTTCTGCCCTTTTCAGAAATACGCTAACAGCTATCTTTCTTGACAAAAAGTCTAGTGGCTATAGCTTAACAAATGTATAACTAAATGCTAATCCAACCAGAGTTGCGCAGACAGGATGTAGCCTATATTAACTATGATAACGGTTTGGTTACTTAACATTTCTATATCTGCAAGGAAGTCCTATAACTAAAGAGCAACGACTATCACCTTAAACTCATAAAAACAGTTAATAAAGACCATAAGCATTTTTTATTTTACATTCAACCAACTTTAAAAAAAAACGGTCTAAACTCACCTGCTGCGGCGTCCTGGACCATGAGTCCCAGGAGGACCAGGACCAGCCAGGTCTTCATTGTGAGCTGTCTCTTCTGAACCTCTGATAGACTTATTAATAACTTGTTGTCTGTTTGTTTATCCAGAGAAACAGACACCGTCCACCGACTCATGACCTCCTGTCTGGTGCCGCCCCCCTTTTCAAAATAAAAGCTCGAGTCTGGTCCGCTATGTCTTCCTACTTTTTTGGGTGATTTTGAACTAAACACTAGCCTACACATAGACTGTATATTATTAGTCTATGAGCTTACACTAGATAGTGACAGGCCGTGGGACCAGTAGGCTACCACTGCTTTGCGCTCTTACCTGCATCAGTTTGGTGATGTTTATAGTGAATTAAAACTGTGAAACGTCTGTCTAAATTAGCTCTCCAACATACACTGAAACTGGGCGAAATCGAGGCTTTGACATTATTGAAGGTAACACCGTGAAAACCGACGAATGTCAAACATTAAACTAAATTCACCCCGGTCCACGACCTCTATAAAGCTATGTAGCTCCAAGTCGGCTGGCTGACTAAACAGGGATGGGACTAGAACAATCCTGTCTGTTGTTTTTATTTTTATTTTTATTTTATTTTATTTTTTTTTTAGAGCAAATTGCTTCACAATATCAATAAAGTTTGATTATCACTTTTATTTTGTTGGTATAACCGCGTTGTTGTAATGTTGTTGTTGTTGTATAATCGCAATATTACACTCGACATGTCACTTCAGTGATGCATACGGCCCAAATTAAACTCTCATGTAATAGGCTATTGCTCAAATAAAAGTCAACGTTAAACGCTGATGCAGTTTTAAATGGTCCCTTAATTCACCTCAAAACATTTACTTTATTTTTTATGATTTCAGAAAGGTTAACCAATATTTTATTATAGCCTATATCTTATTTTTCTTCTTGCCAAATTTCATATCCATAAATGCAGCTTAGGAAATTCTAGAAGAAAAATAAGATTTATAATAAAATATTGGTTAACCTACTCTTATCTAAAATTTTTAGAGAACATCAGATCCTTATGAAAACCTTTTTTATTGTAGGGTGATATCAGGTAAAATGGGCCATCAGTTAAAATGGGCCATTTAAGGTTTGGGGGTTCCAGCCCCTCTGGAATTTAGAGCCAATGACTGCAAAGGATTTCAAACTGTTGTCATAACTGTACTTGACAAGTAACAGGTGATTTGATTGGTTCATGGTTGCTATGGTGGGCGGGGGAATAATTCAAATCAAGACTGCACCAGAAAGCTGCATGGTGAGTAGCCTGGCATACCAAATCTAACTAAACTATTATAAGGATGATAAATCTGTAAAAAAAAAAAAAACATGCCCATAAAAAACTATGCATAATATCTGTCTTGATGGCATCAATCAGAAATAATGTTGTTAGTTTGGTAAATGAACATATTTTTTGAAAAAGTGATGTTTTTCTTGGCGGCCCAATTTACCTTAACCCACTGAGGTAAAATGGGCCACATGGTTTCAGCTAAAATGGGCCATCATTTGTCACTCACAAACACACATACACACGTGTTTGAGTGTGTGTGTGTGTGTGTGAGTGAGTGTGTGTGTGTGTGTGTGTGTGTGTGTGTGTGTGTGTGTGTGTAAGGGTGTGTTTGTGTGTGTATGTGTATGTGTACGTGGACACACACACACACACTCACCTTGACCCCCCCAACAGTAATAATGGTAGTATTTTATTTACAGTGAGTATGGCAAACGAGAAGGAAGCGAGAGGAGAGGAGAGAGGGAGAAGGAAAGAGAGAGGAAGTGAGAGGAGAAGGAAGGATGAGAGAGGAGACAAGCAGAGGAGACAGGAAGTGAGAGAACAGGTGAGGAGAAAGGAATGCAGAGGAAATGAGAGGAGACAGAATGAGAGAAAAGAGAGGAGGAGCAAGGACCAGAGAGGAAAGGATACAAAGATAAAACAGGGAGGGAAAGGAAGGCCAAACAACTACAATCTGTGGAAAGAGGAGAGGATGAAGGGGGGCCTTAGATGAATACAGGGAGGGAGTCAAGAAAGGAATTACAGTGAGTGTGCACTTCTTATCACGAGCTTGGGCCGCGATCCACACTGCTAAGACGCATCAGTGGAAAGGTGACTGGCAGTGAACATGTGTCAGGGCGGAAGCCCTACCTTCCAGAGGAGGCGGAAAGGGAGCTTGCTGCCACCCTCAAGACATTGGCACGGAGGGGGTTTACCTTCACAAAACGTGATGTCCAGCAAGTGGTCTTTGATTTCGCAGCCAAGAACAACATATCTGGTTTCTCCAAGACAGCAGGGAGGGCCGGATATTACTGGTTTCAGAACTTTTCTAAAGCGCAACCCAGAGCTTGGTTCACTGATCTATGCTGTTCCAAAATGGATTTTTTTTAATTGCACATTTCAATATGTGGGTTTGCACCCAAAATGTTTTTTGAATGGCACATATGAATGTTTGTTTGTTTAATGCAGTTTAAATGTTATGTGGCTGTATAAGCAACTGTGTTTTAAAATTAAAATTGATGATAAATGACTATTTCCCTTTGCAGTTTGACTGGCCCATTTTACCTGAAACTGCTGGCCCATTTTACCTGAAACTGCTCATGCAAAAAATGTTGGCAGAGCTGATGTTTCAAGAACTGTAGGGCCTAAATAATTATATTTTATTAAATAATTTCAACACAAAATTATCAAAAACAGTCATTATTAATCATAAAAACACATGGAAAAGGCATATATGGTATTGTATTATTGTCCCAAACGATTTACCAAAAAGTGGCCCAATTTAGCTGATATCACCCTACTCTTCTGTGGTGTCATATTAATTGTAAATGTGTATTATAATTATAGTATTACATGTGGGCGGCTTCATTGTTGAGCTAGGGCCTATATGTTTGTGCACACTAACTTAACCGTGACTCCATCTAGAAAATAATTCGCGATTAAGTTTCTGACCCTCTGAATTTACCGTTGGACACACCCCGGCACGAGACGGGAGGCTTCGGGGCTGCAGACGTAGGACAACCGATTCAGAGAGACAGACAGGCACCGTCCCTTCCAGCTCGAGAACCAGCTGGGTCAACTGAGGATAAAACAAGAAGGGGCGCTAAATCTCTCTCTCCATCTGAGCCAATGGGAATTTAGGATAAGCATCAACGTCATCTGTTACTCCGTACAACATACACAGTGAGGTTATGAACGAAAGAGGAAGTAAAATGATGTTATGTCAGCCTGTGTGAGAGGATGGGGAGACATGCGGGACTTTATTCTGGTTTCTCAGCTGTGTTCACATATGAAAGGAGTATTCTACCTTCTGCTGCTCAGATCTTCTAGAATGATCTGTAGGATAATGTAATATAATATAATGTAATGTAGCCTAATGTAATGTAATGTAATGTGCAGACATGTATTAAATCTTGTGGGAGGTCAGAGGTCACTGTCAGCTCCAGATCAGATACTCTGCAGTTTGTGGGGGTGCAGTAGTGTCTTCTTCTTCTTGTGTTCTGTGTGGCTGATTGAAAACAGTCCTGATCAAAAATATCGACAACCAACAACAACTCCAAGAGTGCTTTCATTGATGTTGTAGTGAGTAAATGTGCTGAGGTGGCCCTGAGAGCTTCTTAAAGCCAAAGATGAGATCAGGTGATCTGTGTGTGACAGGCTGAATGCTCCTGAACTGATCTGGAGCTGTGGACGCTGAAAACTGCTCCAACAAGAGAAATGGAACACCTCTGTTGATGTTTGAACACCTGATGCTGGTTTTCATTTTGCTCTTTCTTTGGCGCTGTTTACAATAAGTGAGGATGGAAAGAGAGTAGCTCTTTCCATCCTCACTTATTGTTGCTGAAGTACTTTATAAAAAGTTACAAATAGAGTTTATGGTTACGTGTCACATATTATATCGAGGCAATATTTTATATTTTTTGTGACTTTAATCAATCAATCAATCAATCAAATTTATTTATAAAGCACTTTAAAAGCAGACAACGTTGCACAAGGTGCTGTACAGAAAAATTTAAAATAATTTAAAACATTTACAACATCTACATTTAAAACATAAAACAGTATCACAGTCAAAATAATTACACAAAAATGTCAGCTTCTGCTGGGAAAGGCCAAGGAAAAAAGGTGGGTTTTAAGAGATTTAAAAGTAGACAGTGAAGAAGCCTGTCTAAGAGGCACAGGTAGCTCATTCCATATTTTTGGAGCTGCCACAGCAAAAGCACGATCCCCTATAAGTTTCCGCTTTGTTTTAGGAACACTCAGGCGCAGTTGATCAGCTGACCTGAGTGAGCGGGTTGGAGTATAGGGGTGAAGCAAGTCGGACAGGTATGATGGGGCAAGACCATTAAGGCTGGAACTCTTTCTGCTTGTTGAGTTTATCATGATAAACTCTGATTATATGTATTCATCATTCAATTAATAATAATACAAAATACCTTTACCAAAGAGGAATTCAGGAAAAATACTTTAAATGTTATGAAAGAACTATAAACCTCATACAAACAACAAATCCTACCTGCCTGAAGAACCAAATTGGCCTTACTCTTAAATGTTGTTTTCTGAAGCACTTTATTCGTGAATAAAAACCTAATCTGTACAAGTTATAGTAAAATGGGGGTTGGTACACTTTATCACATATTAGTAAATTATTTAAAAACAGTAATCAGTGCAACCAAAAAAATGCGGCACATGAATAATAACAGATTTTTGGTGTTATTATAGGGGGTGGAATCCATCCCCTCACTCACACACCAGGGCCCAGATTTCATTGCAACATCTTTGCACATTCAAACCTCTGAAGGATTGTGGGTCAGAATAGCCAGAAATCTTAATTTATTTTTTTTCCTTTATGTGACTGTCTATCTTGTATCATTTGTGGTTTCTTGTATTGTCTCATATTACAATAAAATAAACAAAAAATATTGCAATGATTTAATAAAGCGGAAATGGACCTAAAAAAAAAAAAAGAATAGCCAGAAAAGCATGCTGGCTTGCCTACTGCAACATCTGACCAGATGCCGAAGCACATCCTGGTATTTTTTGGCAAACTGCATTTGACATACTGGGATGTACTAAATCTTTTCTTACTAAATAGTATGGTAAGACAAGGCAGCTTTATTTGTATAGCAAATTTCAGCAACAAGGCAATTCAAAGTGCTTTACATAAAACATTAAAAAAACAGAACAATTTCAATGCATTAAAAGACAAAAAATAAAATGTAAAGAGCAATTAGAAAACAATTTAAAATCATTAAAAGACAAGAATAAAATTTACAGTGCAGTATAAGAATTTTAAAGAAAGAGCAGTTAAAAATAGATTATTTAAAGAAAAGCAACATTAAAAAGATAGGTATTCAGCCTGGA
This sequence comes from Perca schrenkii, assembly GCA_025617405.1. Taxonomy (NCBI): domain Eukaryota; kingdom Metazoa; phylum Chordata; class Actinopteri; order Perciformes; family Percidae; genus Perca; species Perca schrenkii. Next base: position 8,009,588 of record CM046800.1, on the reverse strand, counting down.
TTTAAAAGAACTGAGAGTTGCAGCTGAACTGCAGTTTTCTGGGAGTTTGTTCCAGATATGTGGAGCATAAAAACTGAACGCTGCTTCCCCCTGTTTAGTTCTGACACTTGGGGACAACAAGTAGACCTGTCCCAGACGACCTGAGAGGTCTGGGTGGGTCATAGTGTAGCAGCAGATCAGAAATGTATTTTTGGCCCTAAACCGTTTACCGATTTATAAACCAGCAAAAGTATTTTGAAATCAATTCAATCAATACTATGGTAGTATTGGAACGCAGAGACTGTTGAGATTTTGTTGACTCTTCACTCAGTGGACTTCAGCATACTCTTCTGATCTTCACTGTCACCCTGTCAAGACAAGTAGTAAATAAATAGTAAAAGTCATATTTTTCTCATATTGATGTCCACATTTTGCAGAACATTAGTTTTTATGGTGAACAGGATATTAGTTGCTTGTCCACAACGGGGGAAAAAGAAAATCGATTTGAAGTATTTTAAGGTAGAATTCTTACTGTTAGCAGGCCGGAAGCCTGAAATACAGATGAGAGAAAACAATGTTAGAAAACAATTTACATTTCAGAATTTATAAAAGGAGAAAAGTAATAAATTCACTATCGTCTATGGATTGATTTCCCAGAAGTACCACACATAACTATCAGCGGTATTCCTATTAAAGTCATTAGTGGAGTAAAAACATGTTTGTTCCTCACCATTATTGTTCCTTCTCCAGATGAAGAGTCCAGAGATGCAGAGTGCCAGCAGCAGCAGTCCTACAGCAACTCCAACAGCAGCACCAGCAGGGAACTCTGGGGGACCAACTGGAACCAACACACAACATTCACACTTTGGGTTCATTCACATTGTTGCAACTTATCAAGTCGTGCTGAAGAGTTTGCTGCTACGCTTCAGAGTTTAGGATGTAAAAGCAAAAATGTAAAAGGTACTTTTTCAATTGGCCACACAGTGGTGCTATTTGCTCTTCACTCCTTTTCATTGTTCTCTGGTGCATGGGATAACTTAATTACCATTTTCTCGTGGTGCCATCTACATGTGAAAAGTAACTTTGCAGGAATTCTCGGAGTAAATGTCAGCACCGGTCCTCCAATTGCACAGTTGAACAATGTTTTTTAGACTTATGGCTGGTTATGTAATAAAGTATAACTTCACAGAATCTAAATCTCACAGCCAGCCATACTGGCGACAAATAGTTTGAGTGCAACCGAGACCTTTATTGCATCCAGTTGTATCTCCCTCTCCCTCATTTCTGTCATCTCAACACTGTCTCCCATACAGGAACAACTTGTGCCTACTGCACATAGTTTTATATGTTTATGTGGGGATTTTGTTTAGCTGTTCTTTAAGATAATTGCACGTGTTACGTATTTATTATGTTTTATGTTCAAGCCTGTGTTCTGTGCTTGAATAGGCTGTGAGAGAAGTTTCCTCTTGGGGACAATAAGGTTGAAATTAAAATGTTGGCATTATGCACACCAGTTTCTCATAAGTTCTTTCTTGGATTACGGCCAAACAGATTTCTATAAATGTTGGTGGATAACATAATCCACCGACATTTATAGAAATCTGTTGCAAACAAACAAAAGACCACAAAGATAACCACCTTGGCAAAGATAACAAAAACCAAGCTCCATCACATCTGATTCCAGTCTCACCTCTGTTGGTCCTGATCTCTGCTTTGTCCAGTTTGGTGACGATGTCGTCCTCCACACCAGAGAGATGAAACACACAGTCGTACCTCCTCCAGTCTTCAGCTGGGACTGATGAAAGGTCCAGGTCAACACTCATCTGGAAGGATCCATCGTGGTTGGGGAGGATCTCTCCGAGGTCCACGTCCTCATGAAGCTCCTCTCCATCTTTCCTCCAGAACATCATGGCTCTGTCAGGGTAGAAACCTGTAGCGTGGCAGCTGACTGGAGAGGAGGGAGACTTCTGGAGGAGAGACACTGAGGGAAGATCTGCAGAGAGAGAGAGAGAGAGAGAGAGAGAGAGAGAGAGAGAGAGAGAGATGAGAAAGGTCAAAGGTGAAAGGAAAGAAAACAAAGGAAAAAGAAAACTGAAGAAAAATACAATAGGGAATTGTTAACAGAAGGTGTGAAAATTCTTCCAAGTAAAATAAAGAAGTAAATAAACATCAACCATCAAGACTAAGAGTTTAAAGCCATGCTAGCAGCTCTGAGGTTGTTCTGATGTACAGCGATGCTTTGAGCTAATTTTAGCAGCATGTTGATGTTTGGCAGGTTATAATCTCAGTTCTGCATGTTAGCATTCTAATATTTCCTCATTAGAGCTAAACCTAAAGTACAGCTGAGGCTGAGAGAATGTCATTAGTTTTGCAGGTATTTGGTCATAAATCAAATGTCTGGATAAACAGAAGGATTTGACCTGATGATGGCGTTAGCTGAAAAGTCAGAGGTTCAAATTTTTTACAATTGATTCTCTGGGGACCATGAATATATGTACAGTATTTTACAGCCATCCAGTCAGTCTGTAACAAGCTGAAGGACAAACGGACCAACTGACAGACCACCTGTCAATGCAGTTAAACTTACTCACCGTATGCTAACTGTGCACTGGCTATCATTGGCTATTGATAGAAAGTAATGTCAGAGCACTCTAACTTGTCAGTCTCTACTGATTGAGGAGGGCTAGATCAAATCTTACCACCACAGAAAACAGCCAAAAAGAAGGTGATGTCAGACTGATTGGAGTCATAATAAAATATCAGTTCAGTCTGAGCAGACTGTATGAACATTGTTGTGTTCATGAAACTACATCAGGAAATGTGATTCTACCTTTTCTCAGCAGAGAGATCTTTCCGTAGTCCACATACTTCTTCAGCCATTCAGGACACATCTTAGTGAGGTAAATCTCATTGTGTTTTATTCTAGATTTGTCCGCATCCCATCTTTGTTTGATGATGACAGCCTGTGATTTTGCAGCGATCCATGTCGATGTCTTCAGGTCTAATGCTAGGAAGTCTTCTCCATCATAACCATACTGATTAAAACCATTGACCTCTCCAGTCTCATCGTCCCACTCACAGCCACTCATCTCCTGGAAAATGTGGACACCTGAGAGACGGAGACTGTAATTATTAATAATGCATAATAATAATAATAATAATAATAATAATAATAATAATAATAATAATAATAATAATAATAATAATACACTTTATTTATAGAGTGCTTTTGACAGTATAAAGACACTTTACATTAATTAAAATGATCATATAAAGCAGCACATCAAAAATAAAACCTAACATTACTCCCACAATAGGGAGTTCTGCTGATTTGATGGCGTGGTGTTGGAAGGAGAGGTTGCTATGGGTGATGGAACCCCATTTCTATTTCACAGCTTAAATAGAAACTACTCTGTACATTCCCAGATGACTGCTGATGGCAATGAAACAAGTGTATATTCTGTACACATGCAACTGTTAGTATATATATACACTACCGGTCAAAAGTTTTAGAACACCCCAATTTTTCCAGGTTTTTATTGAAATTCATGCAGTTCAATGTCTTATTGTACTCTGGAATTAAATAATAGAACAAATGAACAATTTAAGTTAAAAAAGAAATCATGGAATCAATTTATAAACCAAAATGTATTCTAAATTTTTGACTCATCAAAGTAGCCCCCTTTGGCAGATATAACAGCTGAACACACTCGTGGCATTCTTTCTACAATGGAAATGAAATATTCTTCAGAAAGTTCTTCCCAACTCTGTTGCAGAAGTTCCCATAAATGTGTGGCACTTGTAGGTTGCTTTGCTTTCACTTTTCTGTCCAGTTCATCCCAAACCAGCTCAATGGGGTTTAAGTCTGGTGACTGTGCTGGCCCCTCCATGTTTTTAAGCTTACCATCTTGTTCTTTTTTGCTAAGGTAGTTCTGGCATAGCTTGGACTTATGTTTTGGGTCATTATCTTGCTGTAGGATGAACCCCTGACCAACTAGGCGCATACCAGAGGGTACTGCATGGCGCTGTAAAATGCTGTGGTAGCCGTTTTGGTTCAGGGTGCCTTTCACTCTGTACAAATCACCGACCCTGGATCCAGCAAAACAGCCCCAGACCATCACGCTTCCTCCTCCATGTTTGACAGTTGATGTCACACACTGATGAACCATCCTTTCACCTACTCAACGGCGTACAAAAATCCTGCGTGATGAACCGAAGATTTCAAATTTTGATTAATCAGTCCATAACACCTTCTTCCAGTCTTCAGTAGTCCATTGACAATGTTTCTTGTCCCAGGCAAGCCTCTTTTTCTTATTCTGACGTCTTAGCAATGGCTTTCTTGCTGACACCTGCAGCTCCAAGTCTTCTCTTTACAGTTGAAACTGAGACTTGCTTATTACGACCACTATTAAGCTGTGCTTGAAGCTGTTGTCCTGTGAGCTGCCTATCACCAAGCTGTTGACTCTCAGAAACTTGTCTTCTGATTCTGTTGTGGCTTTGGGTCTGCCAGACCTCTTCCTGTCAGAGTTTCCCCCAGTTTCTAAGTGCCTTTTGATGGTGAAGAATACTGTACTCACTGACAGCTTGACTTTCTTCGCAATTTCTCTGTAGGAAAGACCAACATTCTTAAGTGTTATGATGGTCTGTCTCTCTTCCATTGTTGATTGCCTTTTCCCGCCATTTTTATGGCAACACACTACTTTCTGCAGTACAATACTGTTCAAATAATGCTCACGAGGGTACGGTACCACAGTGTCTTCCAACAATACTTTTACACAAACAGAGGGGGTTGTAAGTAATCCAGACAAGTTGGAACACCTGTGGGAATTGGTAGCACCAACTTTCAAAGCTTGATCAACCTCCATTGCTGCAGAACAGCTTTACATTGTTTACCCATTTCTTGTTCCCTGAAAAAGGCCTTTTTGTCAAATTCTGAAATGTACATAATTTTTCAGTTTTGGGTAACTTTACTTTTTTTAACCTCAGGCAGTTCACCACTTACCTTTGTACCATTTCAAGCTATTCATTGGACTTGAACTGCTAAAATTTCAATAAAAAACAAAAACAATTGGGTTGTTCTAAAACTTTTGACCGGTAGTGTGTGTATGTATGTGTGTGTGTGTGTATATATATATATATATATACAGTACAGACCAAAAGTTTGGACACACTTTCTCATTCAATGCGTTTCCTTTTTGTTTTCATGACTATTTACATTGTAGATTCTCACTGAAGGCAACAAAACTATGAATGAACACATATGGAATTATGTACTTAACAAAAAAGTGAAATAACTGAAAACATGTCTTATATTTTAGATTCCTCAAAGTAGCCACCCTTTGCTTTTTTATTAATAAGGGACAAAATTCCATTAATTAACCCTGACAAAGCACACCTGTGAAGTGAAAACCATTTCAGGTGACTACCTCATGAAGCTCATTGAGAGAACACCAAGGGTTTGCAGAGTTATCAAAAAAAGCAAAGGGTGGCTACTTTGAGGAATCTAAAATATAAGACATGTTTTCAGTTATTTCACACTTTTTTGTTAAGTACATAATTCCATATGTGTTAATTCATAGTTTTGTTGCCTTCAGTGAGAATCTACAATGTAAATAGTCATGAAAATAAAGAAACACATTGAATGAGAAGGTGTGTCCAAACCTTTGGCCTGTACTGTATATATATACAAAGTGACACCAGTGTGGGTCACTCCATAGTTTAGGGTTTCAGATGTGGAACATGAAATGAACCATCCCTGCTTGGTGTCCAGCTGAGGACCTGATCTCTCTCTCCTCCTTGTGTTCTGTTATCATACAACTGGTGCTATCTAACATCTGCAGCCTTGGATGCAGTCCCAGGTTCAATTGACCAACAACTTATAGTTATTGCATTATAATAATTATATTATTACCATCTCAGAAAAGCAGCTGAATTTCATTAGTCAGATTTTGTGTAATGAAAGCTTAGCATGAAAAAAAAAGCCTAGACAGGCTTCCAACTTTCCAACATATCAAAATCTTAGTTATTTCCCTTTTTAAGTGTTCAACACAAAACTTCAGATGGCAAACAAAACATTAGGATTCCTGAAATAAAACCTGTCCAGACAGATGATAAGGCCCTCAATCCCAATTATCTGACAGGTCATTGAAGGACATGTCTTGTATTTCCTCTTCCTGTTTATGTTATTGTGAAGATATTTTGACTATTGATGTTTAGAATTTCATTATCTCAGGGTGGGAATGAGTTCAGGTCACTTTACAGTTTAGCAGTAAAAGTTAAATGTAACATGCATAAATACTGTACCTCCACTTTTGTTGAAGCGTTGCTTGAAGTTATCTATTTTAGCTTTGAAGAAGTTTGGCTCAATCTCCAAACATGTTTGAGTGTACCACTCCAACTGCTGAGGATTGTTTTCTAAACTTGTTTTAATCCAGTCCTGTTTGGGTTCTACTATCTTTTTCTTGGTTTCGCAGTAACCAATCAGAACTTCATCCACCACTCCAGCAGCCACAATCTCTGGGAAGTTTGGGACTCCAGAAGATCCAGTCAGGAAAAACTTGAGTGAGTGTTTCACTGCAGGACAAACAAGGTTTATAAAATAGATGCATATCATTATTTTATCATACATATGATGGCAGTATGATTCAGTTAATCTAAAACATGATAGTCTCAAGGTGAAGTAAAAGTGAAACTAAACTCCAGCTAAACACGTGTTCCAGAGATACACAGAAACAAAACCCAGAGCTGAGTTCAAAGTATACTAAAGATTTACAATGTGATCTTACCTGGAGATAAGATGTGACAGAACAAAAGCAACAACAGGAAGTTTTTCATCTTGTTTGCCCTGTAAAGACGTGTCTGAGGACAGAGCTGGACTTCCGGGATTAAATCACAAACGACGCATCTTTCCTACCGTGCTGAGGGAAACAACAAGCTACAAACTCCCTTTCATCAAAACGAGCAAAACAGAGCCAGTACCCCTGAGGTCACCATATATTATACGTAGCCTACAGTAGCAGCCGTCAGAATACGTGACCCCACTGTAACTGCTAAATTAATGAGTCAAACTTCAAAATATTGTTTTGGGGTACTTATGTCTGGTAGGGCTGGGCGTATTGATCTAAATATCGATAGTATCGATACCAAGTATCGATACTGTCGTGATGAGATCAATGCTTTTTTTACAGTTTCTCTCCGAGTTCATGCAAGCACAGCGTCTCTCCAAGTCTGTGCGCAGTGTGCAAACTGGGCATCTCTCTCTCTCTCTCTGCCCCCTCCCCCTCTCTGCTCTGCCGGAGGCGGAGAGTCAGAACAGTGAGAGAAGACTGTGATGATGGCGGAAAGAAAGAGAAGCGCTGTGTGGAGTTTATTCACTCCAGCTGATACGGACACTGCCACATGTGATGTGTGCAAAAAAGTAATTCACCACTGTGGTAACACCACCAATTTGCATAAACACATTAAAGCAGTTCACCCGAGAGAACTGCAAAAAAAGTTGAGGAAGGAGGAGGAGGGGGGAGAACCACAAACCAGACCCGCAACACTTGGGTTAAACTGACCCGGTGAGGTTATGAACGAAAGAGAAAGTAAAATGATGTTATTTCAGCCTGTGTGAGAGGAGGGGGAGACTACATTTTTTTTGTTTAGTTTATTACGATTCACATAGATACACAACGTAGCTTACATAACATAAATAGTAAAAAAATAAGAAAATGTGTCACCTTAATTCATACAGGGTCGTCTTAAGGGGAGACACCCCAGGCAAAACCATCATTTTTCAATTTGGAGTTTTGGGGTTATTTTGCTTCCATAGCATGTCTTCTTTCAGACTATTGGGGAAAAACATATAAAATACACATTTAGGTGTTGATTTTACTACACTTTGTCTATTTGCACCTGCAATTTTCTGCTAAATTCACCAAAATTAGCATTAGATAAGGCCTCATTTGCATATTTAAAGAAAACATTTCAGCAAACTTGTAATCTCATCTCATCTTCGTCCGCTTATCCGGTGTCGGGTCGCGGGGGTAGCAGCTCCAGCAGGGGATCCCAAACTTCCCTTTCCCGAGCAACATTAACCAGCTCCGACTGGGGGATCCCGAGGCGTTCCCAGGCCAGGTTGGAGATATAATCCCTCCACCTAGTCCTGGGTCTTCCCCGAGGCCTCCTCCCAGCTGGACGTGCCTGGAACACCTCCCTAGGGAGGCGCCCAGGGGGCATCCTTACCAGATGCCCGAACCACCTCAACTGGCTCCTTTCGACGCGAAGGAGCAGCGGCTCTACTACGAGCTCCTCACGGATGACCGAGCTTCTCACCCTATCTCTAAGGGAGACGCCAGCCACCCTCCTGAGGAAACCCATTTCGGCCGCTTGTACCCTGGATCTCGTTCTTTCGGTCATGACCCAGCCTTCATGACCATAGGTGAGGGTAGGAACGAAAACTGACCGGTAGATCGAGAGCTTTGCCTTCTGGCTCAGCTCTCTTTTCATCACAATGGTGCGATAAATTGAATGTAATACCGCACCCGCTGCGCCGATTCTCCGACCAATCTCCCGCTCCATTGTCCCCTCACTCGCGGACAAAACCCCAAGGTACTTGAACTCCTTCACTTGGGGTAAGGACTCATTCCCTACCTGGAGAAGGCACTCCATCGGTTTCCTGCTGAGAACCATGGCCTCAGATTTAGAGGTGCTGATCCTCATCCCAACCGCTTCACTCTCGGCTGCGAACCGATCCAGTGAGTGCTGAAGGTCGCAGGCCGATGATGCCATCAGGACCACGTCATCTGCAAAGACCAGCGATGAGATCCCCAGCCCACCGAACCGCAACCCCTCCCCACCCCGACTACGCCTCGATATCCTGTCCATAAATGTTACAAACAGGATTGGTGACAAAGCGCAGCCCTGGCAGAGGCCAACCCTCACCTGAAACGAGTCCGACTTACTGCTGAGAACCCGGACACAGCTCTCACTTTGGTTGTACAGAGATTGGATGGCCCTGAGTAGAAACCCCCTCACCCCATACTCCCGCAGCACCTCCCACAGTATCTCCCGGGGGACCCGGTCATACGCCTTTTCCAGATCCACAAAATACATGTAGACCGGTTGGGCATACTCCTAGGCTCCCTCCAGGATCCTTGCGAGAGTGAAGAGCTGGTCCGTTGTTCCACGACCAGGACGGAATCCGCATTGTTCCTCTTCAATCTGAGGTTCGACTATCGGCCGAACCCTCCTTTCCAGCACCTTGGAGTAGACTTTACCAGGGAGGCTGAGAAGTGTGATACCCCTGTAATTGGCACACAACCTCTGGTCCCCCCTTTTTTAAAAAGGGGGAACCACCACCCCGGTCTGCAAATCCTTTGGCACTGTCCCAGACTTCCACGCAATGTTGAAGAGGCGTGTCAACCAGGACAGCCCCTCCACACCCAGAGCCTTGAGCATTTCTGGACGGATCTCATCAATCCCAGGGGCTTTGCCACTGTGGAGTTGTTTGACTACATCAGTGACTTCCACCTGGGAAATTGACAATGATCCTCCATCATCCTCCAGCTCTGCCTCTAACATAGAGTATTAGTCGGATTCAGGAGTTCCTCAAAGTGCTCCTTCCACCGCCCTATTACCTCCTCAGTTGAGGTCAACGGTGTCCCATCCTTACTGTACACAGCTTGGATGGTTCCCCGCTTCCCCCTCCTGAGGTGGCGAACAGTTTTCCAGAAGCACCTTGGTGCCGACCGAAAGTCCTTCTCCATGTCTTCTCCAAACTTCTCCCACGCCCGCTGCTTTGCCTCTTTCACGGCAGAGGCTGCAGCCCTTCGGGCACTTCGGTACCCTGCAACCGCCTCCGGAGTCCTCTGGGATAACATATCCCGGAAAGACTCCTTCTTCAGTCGGACGGCTTCCCTGACCACCGGTGTCCACCACGGTGTTCGTGGGTTACTGCCCCTTGAGGCACCTAAGACCCTAAGACCACAGCTCCTAGCCGCGGCTTCAGCAATGGAAACTTTGAACATTGTCCACTCGGGTTCAATGCCCCCAGCCTCCACAGGGATGCACGAAAAGCTCCGCCGGAGGTGTGAGTTGAAAGTCTGTCGGACAGGGGCCTCCTCCAGACGTTCCCAATTTACCCGCACTACCCGTTTGGGCTTACCAGGTCTGTCCAGAGTCTTCCCCCACCCCCTGACCCAACTCACCACCAAATGGTGATCAGTTGACAGCTCTGCCCCTCTCTTCACCCGAGTGTCCAAAACATACGGCCTCAGATCAGATGAAACGATTATAAAATCAATCGTTGACCTTTGGCCTAGGGTGCTCTGGTACCAAGTACACTTATGAGCATCCCTATGTTCGAACATGGTGTTTGTTATAGACAATCCATGACTAGCACAGAAGTCCAACAACAAACAACCACTATGATTTAAATTAGGGAGGCCGTTCCTCCCAATCACGCCTCTCCATGTGTCTCCATCATTGCCCACGTGCGCGTTGAAGTCCCCCAGCAGAACAATGGAGTCCCCCACTGGAGCCCCATGCAGGACTCCAGTCAAGGTCTCCAAGAAGGCCGAATACTCCGAACTCCTGTTTGGTGCATATGCACAAACAACAGTCAGAGTTTTCCCCCCCACAACCTGCAGGCATAGGGAGGCGACCCTCTCGTCCACCGGGGTAAACTCCAACACAGCGGCGCTCAGCCGGGGGCTTGTGAGTATCCCCACACCCGCCCGGCGCCTCACACCCTGGGCAACTCCGGAGAAGAAAAGAGTCCAACCCCTATCCAGGAGTATGGTTCCAGAACCGAGACTGTGCGTAGAGGTAAGCCCCACCAGATCTAACCGGTAGCGCTCCACCTCCCGCACCAGTTCTGGCTCCTTCCCCCACAGAGAGGTGACGTTCCACGTCCCCAGAGCCAGCGTCTGCTGCCCGGGTCTAGTCCGTCGAGGCCCCTGACCTTCACTGCCACCCGTGTAGCAGCACACCCGACCCCAGCGGTTCCTCCCACAGGTGGTGGGCCCATGGGATGGAGAGGGAGTTGCCACGTTGCTTCTTCGGGCTGTGCCCGACCGGGCTCCGTGACAAACCCGGCCACCAGGCGCTCGCTGACGAGCCCGCCATCTGGGCCTGGCTCCAGACGGGGGCCCCGGGCTTCCTCCGGGCAGGGTAACTTCACCTCTTCTATGTTGTTTCATAGGGTTTTTTGAACCATTCTTTGTCTGGCCCCTTGTAATACAAATATATGTCTCAATGTAAGTAATTAAGTGGGGAAGTTCATTATTTTGTCCTATTCACCTGGGGTGTCTCCCCTGAACTTGTTTATAATCTAATACACTAATATAATATTAATATTAATAATAATTTTCAACCCAGTCTCACGGCAGTTCGTGTAAATGTCAACGTTATTCTTAATCTATTGATACGTGTTCACAGAGACGTTTTTCTCGGTTTTTACATGTAAATGTGACATTATTTTTCTTGTGTTCAAGGAGACGTTTTTCTTGTTTTTTATGTGTAAATGTCACGTTATTTTTCTTGTTTTTTATGTGTAAATGTCACGTTATTTTCTCGGGGAAAGGACGCCGAGAGGTGGCCGAAAAGGACGATCCATAAGCCGGGAGGCAAATTTTCGTGTTGTCCGCCACGTAAAAACCGTGAACACGTATCAATAGATTACAATAACGTCACATTTACACGAACTGCCATGAGACCGGGCTGTAATTTCAGCCTGTGTGAGAGGATGGGGAGACATAAGGGGCTTTATTCAGGCCTCATGGTCAAATAGCTGCTAGGAAACCACTGCTAAGGAGAGGCAACAAGCAGAAGAGATTTGTTTGGGCCAAGAAACACAAGGAATGGACATTAGACCAGTGGAAATCTGTGCTTTGGTCTGATGCATCCAAATTTGAAATCTTTGGTTCCAACTGCCGTGTCTTTGTGTGACTCAGAAAACGGATGGATTCTACATGGCTGGTTCCCACCGTGAAGCATGGAGGAGGAGGTGTGACGGTGTGGGGGTGCTTTGCTGGTGACACTGTTGGGGACTTATTCAAAATTGAAGGCATACTGAACCAGCATGGCTACCACGGCATCCTGCAGCGACATGCCATCCCATCCGGTTTGCGTTTAGTTGGACCATCATTTATTTTTCAACAGGACAATGACCCCAAACACACCTCCAGGCTGTGTAAGGGCTATTTGACCAAGAAGGAGCGTAATGGAGTGCTGCGCCAGATGACCTGGCCTCCACAGTCACCGGACCTGAACCCAATCGAGATGGTTTGAGGTGAGCTAGACCGCAGAGTGAAGGCAAAAGGTCCAACAAGTGCTAAGCATCTCTGGGAACTCCTTCAAGACGGTTGGAAAACCATTTCAGGTGACTACCTCTTGAAGCTCATCAAGAGAATGCCAAGAGTGTGCAAAGCAGTAATCAGAGCAAAGGGTGGCTACTTTGAGGAATCTAAAATATAAGACATGTTTTCAGTTATTTCACACTTTTTTGTTAAGTACATAATTCCATATGTGTTCATTCATAGTTTTGATGCCTTTAGTGAGAATCTACAATGTAAATAGTCATGAAAATAAAAAGGAAACACATTGAATGAGAAGTTGTGTCCAAACTTTTGGCCTGTACTGTAGGTGTTACATAGGCTGAGATGTTTATACTGGAGAATGACAAAAAACTCATTTTGAGAAAACGGCATTTAAAGATTTAAATGGGGGAATTTAATACATTTCTATTGGAAAAATTGCTCAAAAACAGAATAAATGCCCAGGCCCTTAGTAATAATAAAATAGAATATTTCAAGCTCATGAAAATTGATTACTTAATAAAATGGCAGGCATATAAGGCCTACAACTGCAGTAACTCATTGAATTAACATTGGCGTATCATGCACAAAGTTGCCGACAAAACCCACGCTAGACAGTTGTATGGACACAGAACAAGACCAACAATAGATGTCACAGCTTTCTAAAGTCTAATTGTCCATTCCAGCACCATATATAGGCTATTTTAGCTATGCTTAGACTCTGTTGTCTATATACACTCACCTAAAGGATTATTAGGAACACCCTACCAAGACCTACCAATTCTTCATGGCATTGATTCAACAAGGTGCTGAAAGCATTCTTTAATAAATGTTGGCCCATATTGATAGAATCTTGGATAGAATCTTGCAGTTGATGGAGATTTGTGGGGTGGACATCCAGGGTACGAATATCCTGTTCCACCACATCCCAAAGATGTTCTATTGGGTTGAGATCTGGTGACTGTGGGGGCCATTTGAACTAATTGTAATGTTCAAGAAACCAATTTGAAATGATTCGAGCTTTGTGAAATGGTGCATTATCCTGCTGGAAGTAGCCATCAGAGGATGGGTACATGGTGGTCATAAAGGGATGGACATGGTCAGAAACAATGCTCAGGTAGGCTGTGGCATTTAAACAATGCCCAATTAGTACTAAGGGGCCTAAAGTGTGTCAAGATAACATTCCCCACACCATTACACCACCACCACCAGCCTGCACAGTGGTAACAAGGCATGATGGATCCATGTTGTCATTCGGTTTACGCAAAATTCTGACTCCACCATCTGAATGTCTCAACAGAAATCAAGACTCATCAGACCAGGCAACATTTTTACAGTCTTCAACTGTCCAATTTTGGTGAGCTTGTGCAAATTGTAGCCTCATTTTCCTATTTTTAGTGGAGATGAGTGGTACCCGGTGGGGTCTTCTGCTGGTGTAGCCCATCCGCCTCAAGGTTGTGCGTGCTGTGGCTACACAAATGCTTTGCTGCATACCTCAGTTGTAACGAGGTAATCAACAACCATGCCACGCTCAAAGTTGCTTAGATCACCTTTCTTTCACATTATGACATTCAGTTTGGAGTTCAGGAGATTGTCTAGACCTGGACGACACCCCTAAATGCATTGAAGCAGCTGCCATGCGATTGGTTGCATTAACGAGAAATCTTACAGGTGTTCCTAATAATCTTTAAGGTGAGTATATATATATATATATATATATATATATAAACATACTATGGGTGACCCCGAATAGTCGAAGATTCGATGCATCGATATGCGGAGCCTGATTCGACCACCAATCTCACAGTCGGATCTTCGCGGGTGTTATTATGAAACGAGGATCATACCATTTTGGGGGTGCTCAATGTCTAATTTCACACAGAACTACTGGTTTTGTACGGTTATATTAAGTTATATACAGCCTTTAATTATGATAATGCTGTAAAAAAAAAACGTGAAAACAAAGAAAGAAAAGTTCAATAAATATTTTTTTACGTGTGTGTGTGTAAATCCAACCACCGCTGTGACAGATTTAAGTTTCACTTTCCCTGATCCGCGACCGCGACAGACGAGGAGCATCAGACGAGGAGATTAACGTTACTTAACAATGTCTGGAAAAAGAAAATCTAAAGTGTGGATGCACTTTCAAATGGTAAAAGATGATCCAAAAAAAGTAAAATGCAAGTTGTGCCAACAGCTCATGCCCTACCACTCGTCAGCAACAAACATGGCTTTCCACTTAAAACGGGTAAGTTTATTACCAATAAAGACGTTTCACTTTTTCATATATAATGGCGGCGCTTTTAATTTACGAATAGCAATATCATATGTTGGGACTTAAAATATGTTAGTCCTTTTTCTAGATCCACCCACAGTATCAGACGACAGCAGTTCATCTAGTAGTAGTACCGGAGCTGCGCCAAAAAATAGAAAAGGAAAAGAGAAATCCCGGACAAAATTGCAGAGTTTATTTCGCTTCACAATGAGGCCAGTGAATGTTGTGGACGGTGAAGGTTTTAAAGAATTATTGCGCACACTTGAGCCAGGATACACAGTTCCCAAAATAGAGACGGTTATGCATGCGGCGGATGCGAAATACACGTCCATACACGCCTGCGGTTTACATGTTACCCTCCTGCTGACTAGTGTCGTGCCCCTCCCAACCCATTCACACACACACACACACACACACACACACACACACAGATGATTCGACTATCAGTCGACTATAGAAAGATTTGTCAATTCTGATTCGAATGTGTAAATCCTTAGTCGGGGACACCCCTAATACATACATATATACTGGTCAAAAGTTTTAGAACACCACAATTATTCTAGATTTTTATTGAAATTTTAGCAGTTCAAGTCCAATGAATAGCTTGAAATGGTACAAAGGTAAGTGGTGAACTGCCTGACGTTAAAAAAAAGTAAGATTACCCAAAACTGATAAATAATGTACATTTCAGAATTTTACAAAAAGGCCTTTTTCAGGGAACAAGAAATGGGTAAACAATGTAAAGCTGTTCTGCAGCAATGGAGGTTGATCAAGCTTTGAAAGTTGGTGCCACCAATTCCCACAGGTGTTCCAACTTGTCTGGATTACTTACTACCGTACCCTCGTGAGCATTATTTGAGCAATATTGTAGTGCAGAAAGTAGTGTGTTGCTATACAAATGGTGGGAAAAAGGCAATTACAGTTTTTCTCGATGGTTTACACACATTTTCTGAAAGCATGCCTCATATTCTCAGAACTCTACACACAATTCCAAAGAACACACACACACACAATGGGCAAAACTCCTCAATGCTCTTGCAAAATTAAACTTTACATTCAAAATAATGTTATTTCTTCTCAAAAGGGTATTTTGTTTTCAAATGACACACACAAACCATCATATGAACAGACATTTTTAAGAACCAGTTGAACACTGATGTGCTCAATGTAAAACACTGAAAACACTTCTCCATTCATCATAATGACTTAGGCCTTTTTTTGGTTCAGTGTTACACTTACTACAGACAGTACATAAGTGTGTTGTAAAATATTTGAGAATATTGTTCTTATACTCAGAAAACACAAATACACGGTAACAAATATATTTTATTTTTCCCACAAAAACAATGTACACGCGCACCAACACAAAGTTGCACATACAGTGGTCTACATACAAAACAACAGAAGAATTTACTGTATACAGTTACATAAAATAATACCGTGATACATTTTTTTTTTAAAAAACCTATGCTGCATCCTCTCTTCTGTTTCGGTCTGGCCACAGCACCTCATCCACGTCACAAGCAATGTTTTCCCTGGCCAAGCAGCGGGGGAAATATCGCCTAGCATGGTGATTCCAGCCATGAAAAGCATCAGCTGCTATATCTCCACATGCGTCTTCCATAGCTTGGAGAAGAGGTATACGCGTTTGTGGATTTCTGTCATACACTTTCCGTCTCCAGGCAGAAAAAAAATCCTCAATAGGATTGAGGAATGGAGAATATGGAGGGAGATAAACAACTAAAAAGCGTGGGTGGGCAGTGAACCAGTTATGAACCAGAGCAGCCCTGTGGAAACTTACGTTGTCCCAAATGACAACATACCTGAGCTGCTCTGGGCAATCTAACTGATCTGGTGGAATGAGTGTGTTGTAGGGTGTCCAGGAATGTGATCAGATGGGCAGTGTTGTAGGGGCCAAGGGTAGCATGGTGATGGATGACGCTTTGGTGGGTAATCGCTGCCCCCATTGTGATGTTCCCTCCGCGCTGGCCAGGGACTTAAACAATGGCACGCTGGCCGATGATATTCCTTTCCCCCCTTTCTTCTTTTTGTGAGGTTGAATCCAACCTCATCAGTGAAGATGAACTGGTGCTCCACTGCAGCCACCTCTAGCTCGAGGACTCTCTGAAACACACAACAAGATCAGAAATAGACATGGAGTGGTCACTATTGTGGAGCACAATCATTATGATTACAATACTGAAATATGTATAATCTATACAGTGTTGAGAGTATGCATCAATTGTGGGATTGTATAGGACTCACTTGCACATAGTTATGTCGCAATTCTTTGACTCTTTCTGAATTGCGTTCAAATGGCACCCTGTAGACCTGCTTCATCCTCAGATTATTTCTGTGCAGGACACGGTCCAGTGTTGATAAGCTTCCCCTAGCAGTATTTTGAAACATCTCATTGTTTTCTAGTATTTTTCTTTGTATTTGCCGTAATGTTATGCCGTTATTTTCTAGGACCATGTTGATTATTTCAGTTTCCTGTTCAGGAGACAGAAGACGTTCCCGACCACCTTGTGTTGGTAATATTTCAGTTCTGCCAAACAAATAGTAAAATACTGTAAATACAAAGTAGGAATACATTTCCCAAATACTTGAAACATACTTTATTTTTACAGTCCTACAGAACAGTCCACAGGCAATACTGTACTACTGTACTCACTGAGTACTGTATTGATATGTAGTACTGCAATTTTCTAGTGAGAGTATTTCTTACCTATTCTCATTTCGGAAAGTCCGGATGATGGATGCTACAGTGTACCTGCTCAAATTTGGCTGTACTCTTTGCCCAGCTTCCCTCATTGTTAGACCATGGTTGACCACATGATCAACCAAAGTCAGTGGTCATATTTGAATGTCAGTGTGTTTCTTGTGAAAACAAGAGATTTTCTGCATGAAAATTGTGCCAAATGCAGAGAAATTGTGTGTAGTGTTTTGAAAAAAGTGTGTTTTAGAACTGCAATTTGAGTGTAAAGCAGGAATTGTGCTTGTAGTTTAGCAGAATTGGTTAAGGGGGTTGGTGCATGAGTTACATGTTGTGCTCATTGTGCTCATTGTGTCTCAAGTACCAGTAATTGTGTGTAAACAATTGAGAAAAACTGTTAACAATGGAAGAGAGACAGACCATCATAACACTTAAGAATGTTGGTCTTTCCTACAGAGAAATTGCGAAGAAAGTCAAGGTGTCAGTGAGTACAGTATTCTTCACCATCAAAAGGCACTTAGAAACTGGGGGAAACTCTGACAGGAAGAGGTCTGGCAGACCCAAAGCCACAACAGAATCAGAAGACAAGTTTCTGAGAGTCAACAGCTTGGTGATAGGCGGCTCACAGGACAACAGCTTCAAGCACAGCTTAATAGTGGTCGTAATAAGCAAGTCTCAGTTTCAACTGTAAAGAGAAGACTTGGAGCTGCAGGTTTGATAGGTCCAGTTGCAGCAAGAAAGCCATTGCTAAGACGTCAGAATAAGAAAAAGAGGCTTGCCTGGGCCAAGAAACATCGTCAATGGACTACTGAAGACTGGAAGAAGGTGTTATGGACTGATGAATCAAAATTTGAAATCTTCGGTTCATCATGCAGGATTTTTGTACGCCGTTGAGTAGGTGAAAGGATGGTTCATCAGTGTGTGACATCAACTGTCAAACATGGAGGAGGAAGCGTGATGGTCTGGGGCTGTTTTGCTGGATCCAGGGTCGGTGATTTGTACAGAGTGAAAGGCACCCTGAACCAAAACGGCTACCACAGCATTTTGCAGCGCCATGCAGTACCCTCTGGTATGGGCCTAGTTGGTCAGGGGTTCATCCTACAGCAAGATAATGACCCAAAACATAAGTCCAAGCTATGCCAGAACTACTTTAGCAAAAAAGAACAAGATGGTAAGCTTAAAAACATGGAGGGGCCAGCACAGTCACCAGACTTAAACCCCATTGAGCTGGTTTGGGATGAACTGGACAGAAAAGTGAAAGCAAAGCAACCTACAAGTGCCACACATTTATGGGAACTTCTGCAACAGAGTTGGGAAGAACTTTCTGAAGAATATTTCATTTCCATTGTAGAAAGAATGCCACGAGTGTGTTCAGCTGTTATATCTGCCAAAGGGGGCTACTTTGATGAGTCAAAAATTTAGAATACATTTTGGTTTATAAATTGATTCCATGATTTCTTTTTTAACTTAAATTGTTCATTTGTTCTATTCTTTAAATCCAGAGTACAATAAGACATTGAACTGCATGAATTTCAATAAAAACCTGGAAAAATGGGGCTGTTCTAAAACTTTTGACTGGTAGTGTATATATAGCTATGGAAATAAATAAACAAATTAATTTGAATATAAATAAAAATGCTTCTAATTATTCTTTTTGTAGATATTTCCCACTAGAGGAGCAGTGGATCTGTTCCCGTTCTTGTCCCTTGGAACTCATCTTGGTCGACGCGCTTCAACATCACTCAGAATCCACGGATTTCTATTGTTTGTCAAATTTCTTTTCCTTTATCATTCAGACTTCATATTGATACGATTTTTTTTCTTTTCCACAAACAAATAATAAACTGTCCTTACTAGATGGCGTACAGGGATTAACAGCAGAGCAAAACAAAAGATATATAAAAACAAATTAAATTCACAATCCCTTAGCGATACTGAGCGGTACAGCGGTAAAAAAACCATGTGGCAATCACTGCCTCAATCAGCTGATTGTCAGAAGGCTGTGACGATACGCCACGTACCGAGATCAATTAATACAACTTACTAGTTCATAATGAGTCTGGTTTACTCTCAATATCAATGGGTTTATGCCCAATTCATCCAAAAATAAGTTACTATCAAAATCATAATCTCTGCTCCAATATCCACATTTATTTATTCTTTTATTTCTTTTTTATATTTCCAATTCTTTTTATTTACTTAATTAGCCCATTTATCTTTATATTTCAACATTTTTGTGTTTCATTATTTATTCTTTTATTTACTCTTTATAATTCCACAATTTTAGTTTCTCTTTCTTTTATTTGATTTATTCTTCTTTATTGCACTCCTAAAGTTCCAAAACCAAACCAAACACTATCCACACTCAGCTGTTGGTAGAGGGCCATCAAACTGCCGATCAGCCTTAAAGGGACAGAAATGTCTCGGAGTGGATTATCAGTAACGCTAATACATAAAATACAACTGGATTATCTAAAAGTAAACACACATTAAACATAATATATGAAGAATAGAATCAAATATGATGAAATATCAACACATAAATATTAATGAATGTTGTTGTTTTTTTAAAGATTATTTTTTGTGCATTTTAGGGCTTTATTTATATAGGACAGCTGAAGACATGATAGGGGAGAGAGAAGGGGAATGACATGCAGCAATCAAACCTGTGGCCGTTGCGTCGAGGAGTAAACCTCCATATATGGGCGCCTACTGTACCAGGTGATTAATGAATGTTTATCTAAAATATAAATTTGTCTCTTCTAGTCATATTATCATGACACTGAGCATCACACCACTTACCGTTGACGTTTGCTTTACTTTCACAATCTGGGTAAAAAGCATCAACTCAAAGTCTAGAATCAAAATACTGAAACATGACAAATCTTTCTGTTTGAGTGTCTCACCTTTCTTCTTTCTGTAAACTAGGACTCTGATCACAGCGAGGAGGACGAGAGCCAGAACAACCACTGCAGCCATGATGTAAATGTACATAGTATTCTCTGTTGAGTAGAAAACAACAACAATAGTCCCAACCTGAACAGATGAAGCAGGTTAGAAGAGAAGAACATCCATCTATCAACCAGACCACTAACCTGTATACAGACACTTTATGTTACATTTATGAAAGAGGTTAAAAAAGAAGTGTTTTATATGTTTCATTATTGAAATGTTTCTTTTTCATTAAATCAAAGCTATATAACCGGTGGGCAGACAGCACAAACATCATGGTGGTGGACAACAATCATTTCTCCAAAGCAGTTTAAAACTTTTAGTTTACATTACTGTAAAAGTAAAAATTGGTTTAATTATCTAATCCTTAAAGTTATATATATATATATATTTAAAAAAAACTAGATAAAAGAAACAGACAACAAAACGAGAAAGTCAAACTCATTGCGCAAGCTTACGATGGAGCCAGTGTGATGAGGGGAGAGAAGGCTGGTGTGCAGCAAAAGGTGCGTGAGCATTTCAAGAATGCCCATTACGTGCATTGCTATGCGCATCAGCTGAATTTGATCATGCAGCAAGCTACTTCTCGCATCAAAAAAGTGAACATTTTCTTTTCCGATCAGAGCGGGATTGCAACTTTTTTTTCCCGGTCACCCAAACGCACCAGCATTCTTGACCAGACTGTTGCACGAAGACTGCCCAGAGCTTCATCCACACGGTGGAACTTCAACAGCAGAGTCGTGAACACTGTCTACGAGAATCGAGACGACCTCATAGAATGTTTTAAAGCCATCCGGACGGGTTCATTGGGTTCATTTGACCAGCCCACCGTGAGAGAGGCATCTGGCTACGTGAGGATGCTACATGATGAAGATTTTATTTTATTTTTCCTAGGGCTTTTTCACAAAATCATGCCCCCACGTCGACATTCTGTACCAGAAGCTACAGAAGAAGGACATCGATGCTGTCTTCATCAAACGTGCCCTCGACAGCTTCACAAGCAGTGTGCAGGCCATAAGGTAAGAATAAACAATATCATTCGATCTTTCTCAAAGCAGAGCTTTATTTGAAAATGTATGCATGAAAGGAGACTGCATTTGTGTTTGAAATTACATTATTCTCATTATATATGGCCAGTGGTGTAATCTAGCTTACTTTATATACTATGTGTACTGTACAGTGGTGCTCATAAGTGTATGAACACATGCTAAAGTTGACTAAAAAGAGGAATAAAAAAAATCATCTTTTGGAAATTGATCTTAATGACTTAATTAAAAAAGTTGGAAAATCCAACCTTTAAGGACACCAATTTTCTTTTCTTTTTTTTAATCCTCTTTTTAGTCAACTTTAGCATGGGCTCATAAGCTTATGAGCACCACTGTATACTGTGCTGAACATCCAGGCTATGTGAGACACAAAGGCTAACTTAAACACTAAAGACTTTATGCATCCCTGCCCATTTTAAGTGGAACTGAAGTATTTGTACTATACATGGATACATTGCATATACCTGTGCATCACATAGACAACAATACTGTACAAAGCCAACAAACACATTGGTCTGTTTGCCTTCAGGGACTCCTCTCAACAGCAGCTGCAAGAAGCAACAGGAGCCAAAAGACCCAGAACAGCTTTGAGAGAAGAGGAGAAGCAGAGGCTGTCTGAAGAGGTCTGCAACACCATCCTGGATCACACCAAAGAAAGGTTCTCTTTCTCTGGCCACCTTGTGAGTGCTACCTTACTGCAAGCAGACATGTTTGAAAGGTACTGCCATTCATTTCCTGATGAGGCTCTGAATGCCACTGTGAATGCATACCCCATGCTGAGCAAGGCAAAGCTCAAGACAGAACTCTCTCTGATCTATGAGAATCCTGAATTCAAGGGCTGCTGTGGTGCACTGGCACTGTACCAGGTTCTCATGAGCTACAACCTCCAGGAGACGTTCTCTGAGACTGTGACTCTGTTGAACATCCTCATAACTACTCCCATGACAACAGCTGAAGCTGAGAGATGTTTCTCAACTTTGACACGAGTTAAGACATTCCTGCGAAATTCAATGGGCCAGGAACGTCTGAATGCACTGGCCATGCTTTCCATGGAGAGGGAACTAGTCCTCAACATGCCTGATTTCAATGAGAAAGTCATTGACCGCTTTGCTGCATTGAAAGAGAGAAGAGCACAGTTTCAGTACAAGTAATGTAGCCTCTCTCTCTCTTTGTCCCTCCCTGTCTCTCTTTAACACACACACACACACGCCCAAATCAGTTCACAGTTGATGTTGTTTAAAATAGTTATTTTTCATTCAAAAAAAAGAAAAGAAATCTGTTCATGTTCATTTTTACAAATCTATACAATTGGCCAGAATATGGTTGTTCATATTTACAAATCTATACAAATGGCCAGAATATGGTTGTTCTTTTTTACAAAGCCATACAGATAGCTGTGTTTACCTTTTTCTAGAAATTATTTTCAAATTCTGTTTTCAGGCAAAATGTCTATCACTGTTCATTTTCACAAATCTATACAAGAGGGCAGAATATGGAAGTCTAAACAGATTTCTTATTACCAATAACTTGCATCAATGTTTTCAGTAGCCTCTATCAAAAGCTCCTGCTTGCTTGTTGTGAATTATGCTCAGGTGCACATATTTCCAATTCAACCATGAGGCCTTTTTGAAGTAAGTAATGTGTATATCAGAATTCTTTAGTTAAACTTAGCAGCACCTCATCATTCTGGTTTGGTCTTCAATGTGTAAAGCCAAGATGCCCAGACCACACTAGGTCAAGCCTCACTTGTTCATTCCCCTATTTGGGACAACGTTACTTTGCGTCTATTAAGTAGCACTTTGGTCATATCCTACATTCCACAAAATGTAGTTCTAAAGATCCACTTCTCACAACAATTTGTCTACTTGTTATTGCCATGCTGTTACTATTTATTGTGTAAGTGTGGATTTCTCTTTTACTCTTAAACATTATTTGGCTGCACTACTATTGAAATGTTGTAAATGTGGTAAAAGCTCTTGTTGATCCTGCAATCTGAACAAATACCAAGATGCTGTATTTTCAGCTGATATTTCATTTGTTTATGGAAATGCATATTGTTTATGCAGTGTTGAGGAATGTGAAAGAACACCCTTGATTATTTTTACTGTGATAACTTATTTTGCTTTTGTAAGCCAACACTTTTGAGATCAGTCAATAAATGCTTCTGGTATTGACTTATATGCTGCCCCTGTCTTCATGTTGTTGCTGGACATATCTTTTTTAAAATGTGTGTAGGTCACCTAAATCATCAGAAAAATTGCCCCCCCTGAGAATCTTTTCAGGAGCCGCCACTGGGTACTGGTAATGGAAAAGCACCTTTATATTACATTCTGTGTTGTGTGTTATGTGGGCTGGGGGATCTATTGCTCTCGTGCTTTAGTGCTACTGCCAATCTCCTTACCCGAACCTAGTTGATCAGACAGAATCCGAGGAGACTGAGAAAAAGGTTACATAAACAAAAAGCTGCTTGCCTTCGCTTCTCTATCGCCATTGTGTTAAACCCACCAATAGCGCGCCAGGTGGGTAAGCCAGTTTGTGATTGGTTCCCGCAGATTTGTAACGGAAGCAGGATAGATAAACGGACAGGTTTCCAGCCTGAGCTGCAGGGAGAAATCAAATCGCCGTCAGATCAGGCTGGGTAACGCCACCCAAACAGCGAACCTCTGTAAACGTTATGAATTCAAACATGCCAGTTTGTAACATTTTGTATTATGCTGTTCTTGTCTTTACTAATCAAAGGGCAGAATGCTCTTACAAACCACGAGGGAGCCATTTGACTTTTGGCTAACGTAATAGACACGTTGTTGATGCTGACTCGCCTTTAGCAGACATTACATTTATTACAAATTTAACTTTACGTTAAACGTGTGTTTAAACTTCACCTGGGGAAACTGACTTCACCTTCAGAGGCTTGGGGGACGGGGGGGACGGGGGGGCAGCTGAGTCGCTCCAGTCCTTGGCGGGATACAGGGCCACCGGCCCGCAGCAGACTCGCTGTGTGCGAGCCAGACTGGGCGGACGCCGCTCTGCACGTTTGATGCAGGGACATAGCTAAGTATTTGAGTATTTAAGTATTTAAGTAAATTATTATTTATTATTAATTAATATAAATGAATTGTTTGTTTCAATGTTTTAAGATTCTTGTGGACATACTGGCAGTTTGTTTTTACAAGCACAGTTTTTTGAACACCAAAATTAGGGGGGCAGCTGGGGGGGCAAGGCCCTACAGTGGGGGTCAGCTGCCCCCCTGTAGATCCGCCCCTGGTTACTTTACACACATCTGTGTGCAATCAAACCATCTGCTTATTAAATGAGATGGAGGGGAACATCTTATATCCTTTCTGAAGTCCAGATCCAATAAGGAGTTTTTATTTATGTATTAGTATGTTTAGGTATTTAGTTTAGTTTCAGTTGAGGCCTACACACTGGGCTTGGCACACATTAGGCCGACTATCAGCACAGACAATATAAGAAAACACAAGATAGTTTCCATGAAACATTATTTTACCTCAGTGTTTGAAAACAAGAAGCAAAAAGAAATGAAAGTGAAGCAGAAAGAGAGTGTGAGAGCTTCTCAAAGCCAAAGATGAGATCAGGTGATCTGTGTGTGACAGGCTGAATGCTCCTGAACTGATCTGGAGCTGTGGACGCTGAAAACTGCTCCAACAAGAGAAATGGAACACCTCTGTTGATGTTTGAACACCTGATGCTGGTTTCTCATTTTGCTCTTTCTTTGGCGCTGTTTCTACTCTCTTTCCATCCTCAATTATTGTTGGTGAAGCACTTTATAAAATATTATGGAGTTTCTGTTTAATAAGAAAACTCAGATCTTTTGTTCTCACTTCTTCATCTGAGACATTATTCATGATTACTACACAAGCAGATAAATATGTATCACATCTTTTATCCAGAGAATATTTATATTGTTTCTGTGACTCTTTCTGCTCACTGCTGATCAATACCTGTCTATATCACTGCTGATCATTACTTGAGTTTCCTTTATATCAATTAACTAAAGATCATAAAGTTTACAGTACAAAGAACAGAAAAAAAACTAAATGTAGCCAAAATATTCATATCATTTTAGCTACAGTCACAGATGTGGAAGCATGTGGAATCACAAAAAGACAGAATATTTGGAATATTAAGGACTTTATTGAAAAGCAAAACAGATGTACAAAAGGAATAAAATATCAGGACAACTTCATTCAACATTCATACTTAACCCAACACAAGAAGAGATTTGGAGCATCGCTGTTTCTTTAAGTTTATAAAAATAAGACCGAAAACATCCCTCTTCCCAAAATAGCAACAAATATTTACAACATTTCTATCAGTGAGCTGAGAAGCTGAAAACATCCCACAACCCTTTGACTCTGCTAAAATTAAAATATAATTATGTT
>CM046800.1:7900090-7933918 GCA_025617405.1 Perca schrenkii | reverse complement strand
GTCAATTAATTTCCTGTAATCAACTAGTAGATTATTGACTAATAGTTTGATCCCTTTCTGTGTTTATTCTGGTCCAGACCAGGGCTGAACCATTCATGGTGTTCACATAGATCAGCTAATGGTGAAGAGAGAGATGAATCACATGTTTGGTCTAACATCTGATTTAACATGTTTTATTCCTCTTTTTATTATTAAATTCATCTTTTTTAGAAGATCAACGCTGGAATCATGTTCCACGTCACAGATTCTTTACAGGAATGTCCTATTTTGATTTCTCATTTCTCTTTTATTACTTTATTTATCTAAAAAACAAATCACAAATCAAATCATAATCATAATATCTGGCAGGAAAATTAGATTAGATTATTTTCTCCAAATGGTTGAGCCCAGACCCACTGTGGTGGAGTAAAGTTCATCTAATCTGGAGTTCTGCTCCATATTTAGGGTTTAAACTAATCATTCTTTTCATTATTCATTCTTTCATTTATTCATCAATCAACCATTTACCTAATTTACAATATTAAACAAAGAAAAGCATTCTCATATTTTCAATATATCTCTGCTTAATGAAAGACTTAAATGATTGTTTATCAATTTTTATGTCAATTTCTGAAATCTATTATTTGACTAATAGTTTCATCACTTTCTATGTTTATGTTTATTAGAACCAGACACACTGTGGTCAGTTCAATCTGATCTGATCTGTAGTTCTGCTAAATATTTAGGGTTCAAAATATTTATTCTTGTCATTATTGATTATATAAGGATTATTTTTGATACATTTAAATAAATGTTTACAATGTAAAATGAAATGTTGAAAACTGTTGATCAGAAGTTGTGAGAGTCTGAGATGAAATCTTCTAATAGTTTCTTCTGTCTGATCAACACTCAACACTATTTATTATTAAATGATATTAAACAGAGAAAAGCAGAACATTATCAGATTTGAGAAACTGAAGCTATAGAAAATATGTGACTTTTTTCTTAATAAAAGACTTAAATAATGATCTGATTATCACAGTTTTTGTCAATTAATTTTGTGTAAACAACTAATATATCATTTGACTAATAAACTTAGAACAAAAAGTAAGGAAATTTGTGTTTGGTAGATTATTTCTCTGTGGTAACAATGCTTTTTGGCAATAAATCTTATACCCTTGGAAAGCCTGTTTAGTTCCCTTTCAAATGGTGCCCCATTTGTAAGGAACATGCATTTGTGGGATGAGCAACAGCGCTGAGTATGTGGGTTGCACCCATGAAAAATTTGCCAAATCTTCTGCCAATGCCAAACAGCTTATTATGCCACTGACTCGTTTGGTGTTTGGTGGATTGGATGATTGAAATTTGAAGAAACAAGACATATTAGCAATTTAACATTTTTTCATTTCACAAACAGGAGCCTCAGTAGCGTGTGGAAGAACCATACAGCCTAGCACCTCCTCCTCATCTCCTGTGGGATCAGCTTGGGCGTGCTCTTCGTGCCAGAGTGACCAACACAGCCACGTTGGCTGACTTGCGACAAATGCTGGTTGAAGAATGGGATGCCATCCCACAGCAGTGTGTGACCAGGCTGGTGACCAGCATGAGGAGGAGGTGCCAGGCTGTTGTGGCTGTGTATGGTTCTTCCACACGCTACTGAGGCGCCAGTTTGTGAAATGAATAAATTGTTAAATTGCTAATATGTCTTGTTTCTTCAAATTTCAATCATCTGTCCCATATACAGTACAGGCCAAAAGTTTGGACACACCTTCTCATTCAATGTGTTTTCTTTATTTTCATTACTATTTACATTGTAGATTCTCACTGAAGGCATCAAAACTATGAATGAACACATATGGAATTATGTACTTAACAAAAAAGTGTGAAATAACTGAAAACATGTCTTATATTTTAGATTCTTCAAAGTAGCCACCCTTTGCTTTTTTTGATAGCGCTGCAAACCCTTGGTGTTCTCTCAATGAGTTTCATGAGGTAGTCACCTGAAATGGTTTTCACTTCACAGGTGTGCCTTGTCAAGGTTATTTAGTGGAATTTTTTCCCTTATTAATAAAAAGCAAAAGGTGGTTACTTTGAAGAATCTAAAATACGACACAGACACACTGGTCAATTAAATCTAATCTAATCTGTAGTTCTGCTAAATATTTAGGGTTCAAAATATTTATTCTTGTCATTATTGATTATGTAATGATCATTTGTTGATTGATTAAAATGTTTACAATGTAAATTGAAATAGAGAAAAATGTTGATCAGAAGTTGTGAGAGTGTGAGATGAAATCTTCTAATAGTCTCTTCTGTCTGATCAACACTCAACACTATTTCTTATTAAATGATATTAGGCGACTTCCGGTATGGCGTTGTTGGGGTGAGACACGCAGTACGGAGCTCCCATTTAACTTTTGAAATGATATTGTTTTAACATCGCCCTGGTCTTCAATTTTTGTTTTTGTGGGATCATACATTTGCGAGATAACGTTTACTACACTTTGTGTTACTGCTGGAATGAAATCCTCGCAGCAAACACTGTTGACAAAGCAGGCTAGTCTTGCTTGCAAACTTTCAGCTATGGTGGAGGACAGGGCTGGCGGCAAGGTGGAACATATTGTATCCATGCCTCAACATGTGACTGAACTAGCTAAGCAGAGGTCTGTTCTAACGGAAGATATCTCCACGTTGATCCAAGGGTCCAAGGCTAAAACCACTCCAGACTGCTGTGGATGCTATACGAGACACCGTCAACTCATTTCAAACCAGACTAGCATCAACGGAGGCTATAGCTGGTGAGAACTTTGAGTGCTTGAACACTGCTGAAGCAACTATAAACACATTGAAAACAGCAAATCAGGAATTTTTAGATCGGGTGGATGATGTCGAAAACAGATCACACAGGTGAAAACTGCGAATTGTGAACGTTCCGGAGGGCAGCGAGAATGGCAAAGATCCAGTTAAATTCATGGAAAAGCTACTTTTTCAGGCTGTACCAGGCAGTAATGTTCCTCTATCAGCTGGGTGTTATCAAACTGTTGGGATGAACTGGTTCCTGCAGGAGAGTTCTTCTGGACCAGCTCACTGTGGCCGCTTCACTCCACTTATTCTGATCTAATCTAGTGGAGATAAAGTGGTAATGGTCTCTGCTGCTTATTATGGGATGGACAGAAACACTGGATCAGTGGAGTATAGCAGCATCCAGTCCACTCAGTCTCAGTAATGTTAATGTTGAGTCAGACTGTGTTTCAGTCACGAAAATACATCAAACTGTTTAATCTCTGTGTGTGTGTGTGTGTGTGTGTGTGTGTGTGTGTGTGTGTGTGTGTGTGTGTGTTAATGTGTTTACTAAAATAAAAGGATGGAAATATAAAGAACATTTTATCAGTAGAAAGTGAAACATAAACAAACCTCCAGTTTGGTTGAAGCGCTGCTTTGCAACGTCAATGTTGGCTTTGAAGGCCTGCTGTTGACCCACCAAGTACCCAGTCTCCCTCTGCCAGTACTGAGGATCATCTTCTGTGACTCTGCTCATCCAGTCCTGTTTGGGTTCGGCTCTCTTGGTATTACTGTCATAATGACCTATTGGAATGTCATCAACCAATCCAACAGACACAAACTCTGGGAAGTTTGGGACTCCAGAAGATGAAGTGTAGAAATACTTCAGAGAGTGAGTCACTGTAAGAAAATATGGATGTAATAATGTCAGTTTTTATATAACTAGTGATGTGACGATTAGAGTCCGACTGATACAGGATTTTTAAGGCCGATAGCGATACAAATATTTGGTGATTTAAAAATCCGATATTCTGATATATCGGCCGATATATATTTAAAAAAAAAGTGTAACAAAACATAAACAGATTTCCCTAACATTGGTTATTATTTGTAGTTATTTTAGTCCTCACTAAAATAATATGATAATGAGGTTTAAAAATAAACTTGTTTTATTGTCACAACAGAACAGATGAACATCAAAATATATTAAAGTTCTGATAAATAAAATTTATAAAAATACAAAATAAAATATGATTTTGAGACAGTTTATATTAAGATATGAAAATTAAAGTCCTTCGAACAAAAACACAATAACAAAAAAATTCTAAGTGTTGCCAACAGGGACGTTAAAGAGTGCCCTCTGGTGGACAAACTATGCCATGCCAACACTCATAACATGGTTGAAGGGTGTTTCGTCTGTTTTTATTTTATTTTTTAAATATTCATTTATCGGCCATTATAAATGCTGATACCGATAATTTGCGAAATGCCTAATATCGGCCGATAATATTGGCCCGCCGATATATCGGTCGGGCTCTAGTAACGATACACTAAACTCACGATCCAATTCACGATTTTAAGTTCAGGATACGATTTCCTCACAATGTGTTAAAGGTACAATATGTAACGTTTCTGCATTAAAATGTCTAAAAACGACCATACCTATGTTATATATTTTTATGAGTTGTGTTCTTACACTGTTATTTTATTTTCAGACACGGAACGTTTCCTTTAGTCAGTGGCGTCATATAACCTTTCACTGTCTAGTTACTCTAACTTCTGTCAGAACACTGGCACCAAGATGATACGTTCAGGAGTAATTGTAATCATACAATGTCACAGTAATACAACAAAGACCTTATTTATTGAGACATTTCAATATTGATACCAGCTTAACGTTACTAATATGCTGGTTGACAAGTAGCTAACGTTGATGCTAATGCTTGGTGGGTAACATTATGGAGGTTACAACATTGTTCAACATGCTCATAAAGTTATTTTTAGTATGATTGTTTTGACCACGGTTAACAGCACTGGGCTAACCCACGAATAAGTTCACTAGTAGCTGTGTAGATATACAATTAATCTAATGCTAATTTAGCCAGCTAGCACACCCCGGTCTGTCTGCCTCACTCCCCCGGCGCAGAGAGAGAGACAGTCGGGATGACAGCTGACAACAGCCCCAGGACATATAGCTAGCTAGTTACTGTTAGCCCCCAGTCAGCTATCAGCAAAGCCACTTTCATTACAGCAATCCCCCGGCCAGAACGTATCTCCAGTGCCTAGTGCTTACGACGCTAACGGCAGTTTAATGAAGCGTCGGGAAACAGACCATATCAGACCCAGCACCGAGTCACAACAGCGGCCATCCATAGCGTTAGCTACATCTACGTAGTGCTACCGGTGTCTGTGCTGAAAATCTCCTCCCTGCTGAATTTCTCCCCCCTTCGCGTTTAGCTGTCTTTACGATTAGCTAAATTAACCTGGGCAGCTGGGAGATGCACAACAGGCATCAAACTTCCTCGCCGTCACAGAGATTCCCCCGCCAATCCCCACCCATACCCATCTCTCAATCCTCATTGAGTAGCTAGCTACGCCCCGGCCCGCCCCGGTGTTGAAACCATACTAAAGGTGACATATATTTAGGTCCAGCAGTTGAGTTCCTGCCTTTCATTGGTAGAAAGCAGTTCGTAATAACATGTCAATGTGAAGTGAAACTAGTTTAGTTTCCAGTTAGTGGAATCATTTCTTCTTCAGGAAGCAACTTTAGTAGTTTACACTCCTCATGATCTGAAATCATAAACCTCGGACCACAATAGAAACGCATTGGATTCTGATGTTATTTTCTATATTCAACACATTAAAAACATTTTCTATTTGATGATATAAAGTCTCTTATGGTCTCTATTTTATTCTATAAATTGTGACCAATGACGACTCTTTTCTTGCTGCTTTCATTTTTCATATTCAAGTAAGAATGGATTAAACATTTTGGATGTTGTTGTTGTCATAGGGTTTAGGGAATTTTAGGAATACCAACAAGAAATTAAAGCTGCAAGCAGCGATGGACGGGCCAGTAACCTATGCGCTCGTTGGGGTTACTGGTGGACACCGCTCCTTGCGACCGTACATTTGCACGGCACTCAGACACTGCAAATCGTCACCAAAGAAAAGGGAACTCCCTGCCGAGTTCAATGATACCTCACACAAGACTCTACATCATACAGTTAAATAGCTGTGAAAGGGGGCGTGGCCTAAGCATAGGGGTCAGGGCAAACCTTTACCAATAAAAAAAGAGTCTCTGCTGAGTTCATTGATACCTCACATAAGACTCTATCTTAAACGGGTCACCAGTTATGAAAGGGGGCGTGGTCTGTGTGAGTGGGTGTGGTTATACTATAGGGGCCGGTTCAGTATCACATGTAGACCACACATTATAAGTTTCATGTAAATCGGATTATGTTTGTCATATAAGGCGCATTTCCTGTTGCCAGCGGGGGGCGCTATGACCAAAAGTCAATTTTGGCCTGTAGATGTCCTCAGGCCTGGACCTTTGTCAATCGTGAGAAATTTCGGGCAGATACGACAACGTACACTCAAGTTACAACAACTTCTTTGTTCATCGCTAAACACTCAAAATGCCCGCCATGCCACGCCCACACCATCTGACGAAAAGTTTTTCTTTTAATAATTTTTCATCTTTAAGGTGTTGAGATGATACAGACCAAGTTTGAAGTCCATCGGATGAAATCTCTAGGAGGAGTTGGTTAAAGTATAGCACCTTGACTTTTAGGCCTACTTCCTGTTGCCACTAGGGGGCGCTATGACTTTGAGTCAATTTTGTCTGGTATTTGTCCTCAGGGTCGGACTCTTATGAATCCTGAAAAGTTTCGAGCCAGTTGGACAATTTACACTCAAGTTACACCCACTTCCTGTTTTGATGGCGAAACACACAAAATGGCCGCCCCGCCACGGCCATGCCCTATGACGAAAAGTTTTTCTTTTAACAACTTTTCATCTTTAACATCTTAAGATGGCACAGACCGAGTTTGAAGTTGATCGGATGAAATCTCTAGGAGGAGTTAGTTAAAGTACGACATGTGGAAATGGCCAAAATCGCACTAATTTCGAACGTTCAATTCAAAATGGCGGACTTCCTGTTGGGTTTAGGGTATGGTTCCAATGAGCTTTTTTGTACGTCTTGA
Organism: Perca schrenkii; assembly: GCA_025617405.1. Lineage (NCBI taxonomy): Eukaryota > Metazoa > Chordata > Actinopteri > Perciformes > Percidae > Perca > Perca schrenkii. The sequence continues at coordinate 7,926,953 of CM046800.1, read as the reverse complement.
TATGCTACATATGTGTACCTAGTTTTGTTAGTCTACGTTAAATGCACTGCAGGGGCTCAATTTCTTTAACTTTGTAGGGGGCACTAGCGAGCTATTTTTGTGCGCCTATTCCCGAAACCCTTAAAATATGTAAATTGTCTGCGCTCGGGCCCTAATAATGAAAAATCGTAATCACCTGCCGCCGTGTCTTGTACCATGAGGCCCAGGAGGAGCAGAACAAGCCAGGTCTTCATTGTGAGCTGTCTCTTCTGAACCTTTGATGGACTTATTAATAACTTCTATGTTTGTTTATCCAGAGAAAAGACACCGTCCTTCCAGTTCGAGCGCCAGGGTCAACTGAGGATAAAACCAGAAGTATCATTCTTCTCTTCTCTTCTCTTCTCTTCTCTTCTCTTCTCTTCTCTTCTCTTCTCTTCTCTTCTCTTCTCTTCTCTTCTCCTTCTTCTTCTTCAGGGTTTTACGGCAGGGGGCATCCTATGCGTTGCATTACTGCCTCCTACTGGTAATCAATCGTTATCTATTTATTTAATGTCATACTATAATTTTCTAAGTAGTCCGGTGCTTTTCAAAAATGTAAATATATATGTTTCCGTCCATTTACGGAAACCCCACTTTCAAGGGCATCTTTGAACCTGATTTCCACTGGCCCTAACTTATGTAATCCTGCGAACATGACCCCTCTTTCTCGATTGTATTTCCTGCACGACATCAGGACATGCTCCACTGTCTCCTTTTCCTCACACAGACTGCAGTGTCCAGTTGGATGTTTTCCCATTATAAAAAGTGTATTGTTCAATCTACTGTGACCAATTCTCAATTTATTGATAATTACTTGCTCTTTTCGGTTACCCTCCTACTTTATTTTGTATTGCATCCAAGTGTCTCCCTTTATTTCCACCATCCCTGATAGCGTTGCCACTGTTTGGAAATGTCCCTCCACGCAATGCTTTTCCCCTCTGATTTTGACAGTTCAATATTCAGTTCTACATTTCCTTTTTTTGACTGCCTCCTTTGCTAATTTATCCACTAATTTCCAGGAATTCCTGTATGTGCAGGTAGTCATCAACCTTCATCTGGCCAATGTGAATTTAGACTGAGCATCAAAGTCACTTGTGACCCACTGAGGTTATGAATGAAAGAGAAAGTAAAATGATGCCTGTGTAGGATAGGGAGACAGACTTCATTTTTTTGGTTTAGTTTGTTTTAGGGCTGTCAGCATTAACACGTTAAGGGCAGAGCATGACGCCCTTAACGCGTACATTTTTTTTAATCGCATGCTGCCATTTATTAATTTATTTTCACTTCACTCGGCTTTGCATCGTGCCTTACAGGCTACTATTTAGACCCTTTGCCGCACCTTTACTTATCATCAAGCTGCCATACTTCCTCGTAACACATCCTCCTGCTGCAAGCTGCAGGCATGATGGAGGAAGACAGCAGCAACACAATTCTGAATGGCGCTTTTTATTTTCCAAAACTCCCAGATGGCTCGTAGACAAGTCGAAAGCCATGCACATTGTGTAAAGCCGAATTAAAATATCACCGAAGTACGTCAAGCTTGAGCTACCACCTACGAGCTAAGCATAGTTCAGTTAACGTTACTCAGGCTGATGCTATGTGGGCTCAGGCAAAGCAGTATTTTGGAGAGTACTACTCGCCGACCTGTTATTGAAACCAAAGTGCAAAGTGCCAACCCTGTCTCATCATCAACCCGTGATCACTGGACATCAGTGAGTAATCAAAATTATTTAGAAGTTACCGCACACTATATTGACTCTGGTAAGTAGGGTTGGGTACCGAAACGTGCCGACCTAAACGGTAGTAACGAGACCGAATAAGAACGAAAATTTTGGTGCCTGACTTTACACTACACCTGACAGCAGGTAACGTTAGCCTACCTTTAGCTAGCAGCTTGATTAAACACTGTTAAAATGCTGACAGCTAACGTTAAACAGTATAAAGTGTGACTGTATTTCACTGTAGAGGATTCCAACACCGGGACGCAACACAGTCTGCTCTGCAGCGCAGCAGCTGCTGTTGTCGGAATTAAACATTGACATATATAAAATGGACCAACAGAGCCCGTTGCTCTGGACGGAGACCAGTGAAGGATATTAGAAGCACTTTTCCGGTGAGCGCTGAGCGTTACTGCGCAGCCTCCAACTGAGAGAGACGACGTAAATGTGACGTGAGCAACCTGTCTGAAAGTTGTAAGTCTTCTGGTAGCTGTGCCGAGAGAAATCTCAATCATTACGAATCTTGCAGCGACGGAAAGCGCAGGTATATGTAAGGAGATAACATAGACACAGGCTAATTATTGCTAACTAAAATGCTAGTTAACATTAGTAATCAAACCTAAACAGCTAACATAAGCCGAAACTGCCTGCGAGCTTCTCCTGTACTATACGGTAATTCCTCTACTGTGCGACAGTAAGTCTCGTGGTTATGACACAATCGTTAGCCTATTTTTACAAAAACGTCTCCTACGGAGCCATAACATGAGGTACAAGGTAATGGAGCCTTTTATACATTGTCGTGTTTCTTTAGAAATAAACAATTGGGCAAAAAGAGTCTTTAAACGCTTCTGATGTAAAGTTATTCAGTGTCAAAGTGACGTCAAAATGAATGGCAGTCAATGGAATGCTAACAGGAGGTGATCGCTTTGTAGCATCAAAATGGCGCCATAGGAAGTTCAAGTTCTGAAGCGAAGCTTACCCCCTTGGAATTAAACAACACAGGCGGTGCATTCACTTAAAACAGGTAGCCTTGTGGTGCATTCACAGTAATTGTAAAATACCCGTTTCCTATCTGGTGGTTGTTTTTGTCGTTCAACAGCAATTTACTGGTGAAATAACTTATTGTTATAGTTATTACATTATTATTAAATCTTTAATTTTGACCATGGCCTTAACAATAAACAAGTTTGCTGACTGTTGTTTAGTACCCTTCTTTTTTTTCTTTTTTCTTCTTTTGTTTGCAATAAATAAATATTTAAACAAATACAAATCTTAAAGTCAAGTTCATAAAGTAACTTTCTTTGCATTCATTTGATTCCCAATCAAGATACACTGGTAAAAATTGCTTTCCATTGTTAATATGTACTTAAAAATAGTTCTGAAATGCAAAACAATGGAATTTTAATCATGTGATAAAACATGCGATTAACTATAGAAATTCAGCGATTAATTGCGGTTAAAAAAAATTAATTGTTTGACAGCCCTAGTTTATTACGATCCACATAGATAAACAACGTAGCTTACATAACATAAATAGTCAACCTTAATTCATACAGTGTTGTCGGGAGACACCCCAGACAAAACCATAATTTTTCAATTTTGAGTTTTTGGGCTATTTTGCTTCCATAGCATGTCTTCTTTCAGACAATTGGGAAAAAAACATACAAAATACACATTTAGGTGTTTAATTTACTACACTACGTCTATTTGCACCTGCAAATTTCTCCTAAAGTCACCAAGTTAGCATTAGATAATGCACATTTAAACATAACATTTCAGAAAACTTGTAATACAAAAAAATATGTCTCAATAATTAAGTGGGGAAGTTTCATGTTGACATCTGTTAGTTCATTATTTTGTCCTATTCACCTCGGGTGTCTCCCCTTATCTTATTTATAATCTAATATACTAATATAATATTAAAAATAATTTCAGCCTGTGTGAGAGGATGGGGAGACATGCAGGGGCTTTATTCTGGTTTCTCAGCTGTGTTCACAAATGAAAGGAGTATTTTACCTTCTGCTGCTCAGATCTTCTAGAATGATCTATAGGCTCATGTAATGTAATATAATGTAATGTGCAGACATGTACTAAATCTTGTGGGAGGTCAGAGGTCACTGTCAGCTCCAGATCAGATACTCTGCAGTTTGTGGGGGTGCAGTAGTGTCTTCTTCTTCTTGTGTTCTGTGTGGCTGATTGAAAACAGTCCTGATCAAAAATATCGACAACAAACAACTCCAAGAGTGCTTTCATTGATGTTGTAGTGAGTAAATGTGCTGAGGTGGCCCTGAGAGCTTCTTAAAGCCAAAGATGAGATCAGGTGATCTGTGTGTGACAGGCTGAATGCTCCTGAACTGATCTGGAGCTGTGGACGCTGAAAACTGCTCCAACAAGAGAAATGGAACACCTCTGTTGATGTTTGAACACCTGATGCTGGTTTCTCATTTTGCTCTTTCTTTGGCGCTGTTTCTACTCTCTTTCCATCCTCACTTATTGTTGCTGAAGCACTTTATAAAACATTATAGAGTTTCTGTTTATTAAAAAAATCAGATCTTCTTCATCTGAGACATTACTATGCATGATTATTACACAAACAGATCAATATGTGTCACATCTTTTATCCAGAAAATATTTATATTGTTTGTGTGACTCTTTCTGCTCACTGCTGATCAATACCTGAGTCTATATCACTGCTGGTCAATACCTGAGTCTATATCACTGCTGATCAATACCTGAGTCTATATCACTGCTGATCAATACCTGAGTCTATATCACTACTGATCAATACCTGAGTCTATATCAATGCTGATCAATACCTGAGTCTATGTCACACCTGTCTCTAGAGCAGTCAGCAGAGTGGCAGCGCCCCCTGTGGAGGATTCTTGTATCTCCTCTGAAATTAAGGAATTACATTTCTTTCAAACAGATATATTACTTCAACTTCATGTAAGGACCTGCTGATGAAGAGATGTGTATTTCTGTGTATGGACAAATATTTCCTCATTGATTTTGTCCCCTCTACCCTTGTTAAAGAGCCAACGCTGTCGTATACGACAGAACAATACATCAGCCTACTCTATGTCTTAAATGGAGTCAATAAATGACAGAGTGGTGTGGCAAGTGAATATTTGTTGTTAAGATGTGCATAATTTCAAAAAAAAAAAATCCTGAAACAAGTGTAATGTTCTGAAGATGCAGAAAGTTGAGAACAACCCAGCAGATTATTTAATGAATAATAATAATGATTATATTTACATGTATAAAGACATTTGCATGCAGAAAAGGCACAATTTGTTACAGAAAAGTTCCCCGGAATGCAGGAAATGAAGCGTTTGAGGCTCCAAATTTCCTGGGTGACGACCACCAGACACCCCGGTTATAATATGTCCCCCGTTATATATTATATAATATATTAAGGACTTTATTGAAAAGAAAAACAGACGTACAAAAGGAATAAAATGTCAGGACAACTTCATTCAACATCATTCATTCTTGAAGCTTATGTATTGTGCATATATACTGTATACTGCAGTGATGCAAAACTCGGTCCAGGAGGAACACAGATAGAGACCATTTACACCTCCGGGACATTTCGGCTGTCTAATCTCTGCAGCATGTGATATTCAATCCAAGTTGGTGGTGAGGTGGCCCTTTTGTTTGGATTACAGATTGTGTAAAATAAATGTAAATAACAACATTTAATGTTGCCAATTTCTTCCTCCTCCTCTTCACACCATACCTGTCCGGACAAATATAAAAAATAAAAAAACATTCATAAATGAACAGTGCAAAGAGCAATGATATCTCAATCATGTATACATGATGGAAAGCTGTGAAACCACTGGGATGTACTGTAACAGTAAATTAATTTCTCAAAACATGAATAAATACAGGTGATATTTCAGACAGACAGAGCCAATAGTTACCTGTGCTCAATGGTGTGCTGCTGTTTACAACTTTATCAGAAGCATTAGGAGAGCTACCTGAAGAAGTGTCTGACCCTGAAGTAGGGCTGAGACGGTTACCGCATTACCGCATTACTGCAATACCGTGGTCACGTGACGCCTACCGCGGGTCTGAGCTCGTCACCGTCATCACCGCAAAAAAAAGAAAATGGCCTGCACGCTGTGTCTAATGACATGGACTGATTGTGTCTAATGACATGGACTGATTGTGTCTAATGACATGGACTGATTGATTCTATCGACATGGATTATGTCTGATGACGTGTCTTACATGGATTCAAGGTTTTCTAAACATAATTTATCACCAAAAGATGGAGCAAATCCGACTTTTCACGAGTTGGGGAGCGTAATGTTCCATACCTTGTATTACGGTAGGAAAGGCAAAGACATTTCTCCGTTCTTAGCTGAGGGTAGACACATTACAGCTGCAGTGTTTACCATTGCACATTAGCCTAGCAGCTAGCAGAGTTTCCTTCTGTTTACAGGTTAACCTGATAAAACGGCACGTTGAATTTCAGCCTGCACGCACGTATCATAGCCTAAAACAGAGCGACTTATATTTCGGTAGAGAGAGCAACAAGTGAGCAACAACTGCCGAGTGGCCGAGTCGCCCTCTCGGCTCTCTGTCTCCTCAGCTGCTAGACGGGCTGCAACATGTTGGAAGGTTTAAGCCAATGTTATTTCGGGGGTAACTCCATTCACTTTACCGGCAGTATTGACAATAGATAAAGCCACAGTGTCTTGAGAAGCTCTAGCTTGTTGCTTTATTGTTCACTTTTAACTCACTTTACATCATCTTTGCTATCTCTTTTTCCTCTCTCTTTTCCTCACAGCAGCACTCTACTCCCCGTTACCGCTCGCTCTCCTTGCACGACGACACGGGCACTGACGTCGCTCACTTAAGGCACCTGCTATTCTTGCTCTAACTTACGCTACTCTCGTAATGGGGTTGCGTGGGAATTTCTTGCTTTTCAACCGCGGTAGACAAAAATACATACCGCCCCAGCCCTACCCTGAAGAGAACAAAATATAAGATCAAGTAAAGGACCAAAAAGACAGACAGGATAGATTTATGTACATCCAGTCAGTCCGACAGACCGACACATACATAGAAACCTGATGTGTTCATCTGTCAGATGAAGAGGAGATTATCTCTGTAACACATGGTGTATGAAACATGATGGCTGACACTGACAGTGAAATCTGACAGGATGGAGTGCATAACGCACAGGACTTTCACCCAGGAGACCGGGGATCGTGTCCCACGTGTGTCTAACTGTCCTGTTATTGCCGCGTGTCATGGAAGCGTGATCCCACCCGCGACCTTTTCCTAAACCTAACTGCGTCAATAATCCTGACCAAGCCCGTTTAGTTAAAGCCCGTTATACGGCGCCAAAGGAGACTTTTAGCGTCAATAAGAACGACAAAAGCACCTGACCAAGCGTCCGTATTTTACGAGATGGGAGTGAGAATGTGTTGGCGTTATAGGACTGGTCTCTAGATTGGCTGCAAAATAAGTTGCATGTCGGTCTAATTTGCAGTCATAATATAGCAAATTATATTCGGACTAGCAACAGAAAGAACTACAACACCACAATAAAATTTTTTTTTTAAAACATTCCAAAGTGCTGCGGGAACTTTTCAATAAACATTAGATGTAGTGTTACATTGATGTAAGAAAATGAAGACCTGTTGAAAATGATTTAAGACCTAAAACACAATACCTGAGCGAATTTAAGACTTTTTAAGGCCTAAAATTTTGATTTTGAAAACTTTTACTTTTTTAGACTTTTGAAGAGCCCGCGGTCACCCTGACCAGGGCTGCAACTAACGAATATTTTCATAGTCGTTGACGTCCTCAAATGCCCTGTTTTGTCTCCTACTCAATATTGAGTTTACTGTCATAAAGGAATAATAATAAAATAATAAACTAGAAAATATTCACATTTAAGAAGCTGGAATCAGAGAATTGTTACTGTTTTTCATAAAGAATGACTCAAACCGGTAAATCAATTATCAAAATAGTTGGCAATTAATTTAATAGTTGACAACTAATCGATGAATCTTTGCAGCTCTAGTCATGACCAAGTCTGAGTTCTGGCTAACAGGAAGTGTGTGCTGTGAGAAAGTTCGGCCTACCCTCCCAGAACAGCATTAGGCTGTCAGGAAGTTTCTTTCTATCATCACTATTTAAGTCATTAAAGTGGGAACAGACAGCTTTCCCCCCTATAGCGTTCCAAGTGGTATTATTGTTGGGGCTGCTGTCAGAAACACAACCGGATGGCTTCCCATTTTCCTCAGAGCTTAGCAGTGAGGCTCTTTTATTTTTCCAGGTAGAGTTTCCATGGTTACTTTTGTTGTTCCACCGTCCGCTATTTCCGCTACTGGAAATTATTCTACAGCCTTTACATATGCAATCAACAATGCACCATCCATGGTGCAGAGAGGTTAACTAACAAGATAGCCGTTCCCCCCACCCCCACTTCTGTGTGTCCCTACATTAACATCATTCACTGGACCCAATCTTGGCATTAAATGATTGGACTTGTCTCACATCAGAATAAAGGCAGGTCCTGAGGCTACCTAGCATAGTTTCAGGAGCAGGGCCACACCTCAAACACCCCTCTTCCGTTATTCCTATAAATACCCTCCTAACCCTCTCCTCTCATTCACTCTCGCATTCTGCACCCCTCCCTCCCACCCTCTTTCTGTTCCTCTCCTTTCTCCTCTTCTTTAGGTCCTAAAGGTGCTACGGCGGATTCTCTACCGAAGACTCCCCACAACGCAGTCAATGTTAAGTCAACTGATGACTACAAGCGACTTTACATCTCACATTCCAATCATCTTTCATTATTTAATTGTTCAAGATGTATGTGGTTGATGGTGTGGTCCTTGCTAGTGAGCTGACAGTTTGGTGTTGCTTTGGTACAACATGGAGATGACTGTATGCAGTGCAGCAGGTGATGTGTAAGGCAGACAGAGCCAGTACAGAGCCATTAGTTACCGTTCAGTGGCATGTTGCTGTAGGTTGCTCTAGAAGGTTTACTTGTAGTAGTCGTTGGTTCTGAGAGGAATAAAACACAAAATGACATGAAGAAGACAGACAGATCTGAATCTGATTGGCTAATCAAAGTTCCTAGGATAAGTGTCAGATGAAATCATCACGTCTACAAAAACAGAACAGAATTAATCCCCAGGCAATAAGCTTTTTTGCCTTGTTAAAACGTTGGTCGAGTTAGCGTTATCAGCTGGTTAGCTTAGGGCAGGCGCTAATGGATCCACGTTTGTATCTCGTAAATTACCCCACTAATAATGCCCGGAATGATACCAAACTTCTACACTAGTAGAAATAGTTTCTGTACTTATAAAACGAGGCATTAGAAAGTTTGTAACTACACCAGAAGTATATTTAAATAAGACTTGCCTGATGGATACTCCTCTCTGCTGCGACTGCACAAGATCCCGCGAGATCACGCACAGAGCACAACATCTACTGCTTTTAAACTGCACTCGGGATATATACAACTGTGTGGCATCTTGTCCTATCGCCTCATGCTGCAGTAGTTGCTTCTGCTGTTCACTCGCTTCTTGATTTTTCTTTACCAGTAGTCTCTTCCGGCAATAGATGTTGTGCTCTGTGCGTGATCTCGCGGGATCTCTCGTGATATTTTGTATTACATTCTGAATCTGCCATGTTTTCAGGTAAATGTAGTAGTACAATGTCTTTGTCTGATGTAGAAGTACACTGTAAGTCAGTAGCAGGCTATACATTGGAGTTGAATATTAAGTGGTTTGGGGTCCTTTTGTAAGTCATTTTGGGGTTCAATTTGGTTCTGGAGAATTCTACAAGCAGAAATACCACAGGCCAAGCAATTGGCCCGTTCCAAACAGGCACATTTTCAACAGGCACGGTACTAGGATCATTAAAAATATAAAATAAAACTCTCAGCAAATTGTCAAGCCATGACGATGGTATTGTTAATTTTGCATTAAGTTTCTGTATTATTATTTTTTCTTTTCATATTTCAACTCCAAATTCATTCAGACTTAGACATTATTAAAATGAGTTTTCTCCTGTAAAGAGAGGCAGACTGTGTGTGTATATGTTGTACAGATCTGGACCAATTCTAAATATGAGAAAATTGTCTCTCACTGTAAATTACTCGTACAAATCTGTTCCTAGTGATTCTTGCATGAGACCCATTGTGTGGTAATAATCAGTAACATTTCTTTAAATTTAGAATGTATATTTTCAGTGCCGTCCATCAGCTTAAACCATAAAAGCACGAAAGAATAAAGTTGTATTCAGCACAATTTTCTTTTTTTAAACCACAGAACAGATTACATTTGTGGTTGCCTATTCTGGCTAATCTCCATCTCCGTCTGATTCAGTCTTACCCCAGTTGGTCCTGATCTCTGCTTTGTCCAGTTTGGTGACGATGTCGTCCTCCACACCAGAGAGATGAAACACACAGTGGTACCTCCTCCAGTCTTCAGCTGGGACTGATGAAAGGTCCAGGTCAACACTCATCTGGAAGGATCCATCGTGGTTGGGGAGGATCTCTCCGAGGTCCACGTCCTCATGAAGCTCCTCTCCATCTTTCCTCCAGAACATCATGGCTCTGTCAGGGTAGAAACCTGTAGCGTGGCAGCTGACTGGAGAGGAGGGAGACTTCTGGAGGAGAGACACTGAGGGAAGCTCTGCACAGTGAAGACAAAGACTTTATTATTATTATTTACTGGAGATTAATATTATCATTCATGTTTGATGTAATGTATTTTGAATGCATTTTTTATGAAATGCAAATAAACCTCACTGAAGTGTAAAAAAGGGAGGGCAGGGAGTGTCAGAAAGACCGAAAGAGACAGAGAGACAAACAGAAAGAAAGAAAGAAAGAAAGAGAAAAAAGTGAGGAAAAGAGGAGGGATGCAGAGAGATGAAGAGAAGTGAGAACGTGAGAGAAAGAGAAATTGTGTGTAAACTAGGGCTGTCAAACGATAATTTTTTTTAAATCGTGATTAATCGCTGCATTTCTATAGTTAATCGCGATTAATCGCATGTTTTATCACATGATTAAAATTCTATTATTTTGCATTTCAGAACTGTTTTTAAGTACATATTAGCAATGGAAAGCAATTCTTACCAGTGTATATTGACTGGGAATCAAATGAATGCAAAGAAATTGACTTTATGAACTTGACTTAAGATTTGTATTTGTTTATTTTTTATTTACTGCAAACAAAAGAAGAAAAAAGAAAAAAAAGAAGGGTACTAAACAACAAGTCAGAAACTTGTTTATTGTTAAGGCCATGGTCAAAATTAAAGATTTAATAATAATGTAATAACTATAACAATAACTTATTTCACCAGTAAATTGCTGTTGAACAACAAAAAAAACCACCAGATGGGAAAAGGGTATTTTACAATTACTGTGAATGCACCATGAGGCTACCTGTTTTAAGTGAACGCACCGTCTGTGTTGTTTAATTCCGACAACGGCAGATGCTGCGCTGCAGAGCAGACTGTTACTTCCTGTTGTTGGAGTCCTCTACAGTGAAATACAGTCACACGTTACTACCGTTTAGGTCGGCACGTTTCGGGACCCAACCCTACTTACCAGAGTCAATAATGTGCAGTAACTTCTAAATAATTTTGATAACTCACCGACGTCCAGTGATCAACAGTTGATGAAACAGCATTTGCACTTTGGTTTCAGCAACACGTCTGCGAGTAGTACTCTCCAAAATAGTGCTTTGCCTGAGCCCACATAGCGTCAACCTGAGTCACGTTAACTGTACTATTAGCTCATAGGTGGTAGCTCAAGCTTGACGTGCTTCAGTGATATTTTAATTCGGCTTTACACAATGTGCCTATGGCTTTCGACTTGTCTACGAGCCGTCCGGTAGTTTTGGAAAATAAAAAGCGCCATTCAGAATTGTGTTGCTGTTGCATTTCTCCATCATGCCTGCAGCTTGCAGCAGGAGGATGTGTTACGAGGAAGTATGGCAGCTTGATGATAAGTAAAGGTGCGGCAAAGGGTCAAAATAGTAGCCTGTTAGGCACAACGTGAAGCCGAGTGAAGTGAAAATAAATTAATAAATGGCGACATGCGATTAAAAAAAAATGAACGCGTTATGCTCGGCCCTTAAAGGAAGACGCCGACTTATTGGGAATTTATCTTATTCACCGTAACCCCCAGAGTAAGACAAGTCGATACATATCCTTCTCATCTCCGGGTGTGCTGTAAGGCTGTCTCGCGGTTCCAGCGGCATCAGGCCAGCACAGAACATGCAGGTGAATGGTTCCAGCAATCCTACTGCTCCGAATAAGTGACAAAATAACGCCAATATGTTCCTATTTACATGTTGTGATTTATAGAGTCACAGCGTATACAAAAAAACAACGTAACATGAGACACAGCCGTCTTCTAACCCTAAACACAATTCGGAGCAATAGGATTGCTGGAACCAGTCACCTGCATGTTCTGTGATGGGCTGCTGCTGCTGCGGCCGTCAGACAGCGTTACAACATGCACGGAGATGAGAAGGGTATGTATCGACTTGTCTTACTCTGGGGGTTATGGTGAATAAGATAAAGTCCCAATAAGTCGCCGTGTTCCTTTAATCGCAACGCCATTAACGCGTTAATGCTGACAGCACTAATATAAACTGAGATAAAGTGAGTTTCTGTTGTTTAATATTTATTGTAATGTTACTGTTTGTTAAAAACCCAAGAAGAAATGTTATCATTGTTGTGTCCATTAAACTCCATCAGGTCATGTGATTGTACCTGTTCTCATCAGAGAGCTCCTCCCGTAGTTCACATACTTCTTCCCCCACTCAAGACAATCCTGGGTCAGGTAGTGTTTCAGCTGAGTTATCCGAGCTTTGTCATTGTCCCACTTGTGTTTGGTGATGACAGCCTGTGGTTTTGTAGCGATGTATGTCTCTGTCTTCAGGTCAAATGATATGAAATCTTCTCCATCATAACCATCCTGATAATAAACATTGACTACTCCAGTCTCATCATACCAGTTACAGCCGAACATCCTCTGGTAAACGTGAACACCTGAGAGAGAGAGAGAGAGAGAAAGAGAGAGAGAGAGAGAGAGCGAGAGGGTGAGAGACACAGAGAGACACAGAGAGAGAGAGAGAGAGAGAGAGAGAGGGTGAGAGACACAGAGAGACAGCCATCTGTTAACAGTTGATAACTCAAACTATCAATTAGGCTATTCGTATTAATCAATTAAGCAAACAAATTTAGCAAAGAAAAGCAGCAACATGCTCACATTTCTTTTTAATAAAAGACTTAAATAAATATTTGATTATCAAAATGTATGTCAATTAATTTTCATTAATCAACGAATAGATTATTGACTAATAGTTTCATCACTTTATATGTTTATTACGATACAGACACACTGTGGTCAATTAAATCTAATCTAATCTGTAGTTCTGCTAAATATTTAGGGTTCAAAATATTTATTCTTGTCATTATTGATTATGTAAGGATTATTTTTTATACATTTACATAAATGTTTACAATGTAAAATGAAATGTTGAAAACTGTTGATCAGAAGTTGTGAGAGTCTGAGATGAAATCTTCTAATAGTTTCTTCTGTCTGATCAACACTCAACACGATTTCTTATTATTTATATTGAGAAACTGAAACTACAAAATATTTTGACTTTTTTCAATGAATTCAACGAAACAAAGAGTGGCAGACTACGTTAGATGCAGCTTGTGGGAGAAGTATAGATAAACAAAGGCAAAAGAAGCTAACAAATACCATAGCAAAGTGGATAGCTACAGACTGCAGGCCCATTAGTGTTTCTGAGAAAAATTATGAGAATCGCAACAAATGACGACAGGTGTGAGATTTTACAAGACATGAAAAGGAGAGGACCGCAAAAGCAGCACCTTTACAACGTGCTACTCTCACTGGGGACTACTGGACATCACTGGGTAACCATCATTACCTCGGAGTTACAGTGCATTATATAAATGAACAGTGCGCGCTGTATTCACATGCTCTGACTGTAATGAAAACAGAGGAGAGACATTATGCTGAAACGTTTGTGCTTCACCTCACTCTAACAGGGACATTTGGTACTGAACATAGATGGTTATGCTACTCCCTGATAAAAGAACACAAATTGCCTGTTTTAATGTTATAATTGTGGCTCAGGATTTTGTGGGCAGTGTTATTTTATATATAAAAAAACAGGATAACATTAACGCCCTGGCAGTGGCAATAAGCTTTAATTTTGTATTTGCTTTGATTACATTGTTTAAGTTGAGATTTACACTAAACTGCTACTGTATAAACAAAAAGCTGATGTTAAGTGTTTGCAGAAAAAATGTTATAGCACTTTATATGGTAGAACATTTAAAATAAAATTGCACTATACAGTACTTTTTAATTCATTATTGGATTTTGCGTATAACAATGTGATTAATCAGGGAAATCAATTAAACTTTTAATCATTGCCCAGCCCTAATTTCTATATATTATGGGATGTCCAGACTGAGGTCAGTACAGTGGAGTGGTGCTTGTTGAACCTTTTAAAGCTGAGATGTGAAGGAGACATTCAGCATGCGCTCCTGTCAGCAGCTTCATTAAAACCTCCTGCTCCTCCTCTCAAATGAGGACCCAGCTGAAGGGTCCGTGTACTTGGCGGCCAACGGATTTTCGTTTTGAAAGGAAAAAAACAAAAACGAAAAACGGCCAGTTTCCCAATTACCATTAGTAAATAAGAAAACAAAAAACGGAAAACAACCCATTATTCGTTTTTGTTTTGATATTAAAAAACGGAAAACAAAAAATCTATCTCGTTATCCGATTTTCTTTGATGTGTTTGTAGATGGAACTCAGAAATTAAAATGTGTGTATAAATCTTATTCCTCATTCATTTTTTTCGTGACCCGGAAGCGATCGTAGGTAGTAAGCGGCTGCATACCCGGAAATCATTTGGACATCAATGAGACCATGGACAGTTAGAATGATACGGACGTAAAAATGTTTTTAGACGAATATGCTAGTTTTATATTAGAAAACCGAAAGAATGGGATGTATTGTGGGGATATAGCAGCTGCGTTGGGTTCACAGTTTGGAACGATACGGTGGTTTTCTGAGAGGAGTGTGCTCAGCAGGGACTTGTGGCGAAACACAAGTTGACTTTTATTATGAATGGTCACAGGAGATTAGCGCTGACCGCTCTCATTCATCAAAAATGAGTCTACACAACAAGACAACCATCATAGTCTAATAATAATAATAATAATGAAGCAAAAAACATTTTCAAAATTTCTCAGAAATTTTATAGGTGTGAGAACAGAAAAAAGAGAGTGTCGAAAAGCTGAACGCAGTTGGCGAAAATCTAATCTCCAGGTCCATTATAACACTTATAAAGAGAGACTTCGCATTTATAATCTGGAACTAAGAAATGCAAGGCGGTCCTTTTTCTCTGACATTATCGCCAGAAACAATAATAATTCACGTGCTTTGTTTGCTACTGTTGATAGATTAACAAACCCTCCAGTACCAGTAGCATCTGAACTGTTGTCTACCAAGGCTTGCAATGACTTTGCCTCCTTCTTCACAGACAAAATTCAGAAAATTAGACAAACAGTCAGTGCCTCCTTATCAAGTACAGGATATGTGTTGTCACAGTGTTCACGCAAAACAAATTCCAACATGACACAATTTCATACGATCAACCTTAAAAACCTGGAGGACATTATACAACATCTGAAAACCTCCTCCTGTTGCCTTGATATTCTACCAACGGGTGTTTTCAAAAAATGTTTCGAAGTGTTTGGCTTCAGATCTTCTACAGATTGTAAACACATCTCTGCTCTCAGGTATCTTTCCACAGGCCCTAAAAACTGCAGTCATCAAGCCACTCCTAAAAAAGAACAATCTAGACACGACACTAATGAGCAACTATAGGCCAATATCAAACCTTCCATTTTTAAGTAAAATCATAGAAAAAGTGGTTTTTCAACAACTCAACCTTTTCTTATCGCTAAACAACAGTTTTGATGCCTTCCAGTCAGGTTTTCGACCACACCACAGCACTGAGACGGCTCTTGTTAAAGTCTTTAATGACATCCACTTAAACACAGATAGTGGCAAAATTTCAGTCTTAGTATTACTTGATCTCAGTGCTGCATTTGATACGGTAGACCATGACATATTGCTTGACCGATTGGAAAACTGGGTTGGTCTTTCTGGCTCAGTACTAAAGTGGTTTGAATCCTATTTAAAGAATAGGGACTACTTTGTGTCTATAGGTAATTATACATCTGAGCATACAAACATGACGTGTGGAGTTCCCCAAGGCTCAGTTCTGGGCCCTCTTCTGTTCAACATCTACATGCTTCCACTGGCTCAGATTATGGAAAACAACAAAATAACTTACCATAGTTATGCAGATGACACACAAATTTACATAACCTTATCGCCAGGGAACTATAGCCCAATACAACAATTAAATATGTGCATTGAACAAATTAAGGATTGGATGTGCCAGAACTTTCTTAAATTAAATGAAGAAAAAACGGAGGTGGTTGTTTTTGGAGCAAAAGAGGAACGATTGAAAGTCAGCGCTCAGCTTCAAATGACAATGTTAAAAAACAACAGACAAAGCCAGAAATCTTGGTGTAGTCATGGACTCAGACCTAAATTTTAAAAGCCACATTAACATAATTAAAAAATCAGCCTATTATCACCTTAAAAATATATCAAGGGTTAGAGGACTTATGTCTCAGCAGGATCTGGAAAAACTTATCCATGCTTTTATCTTCAGTAGACTTGACTACTGTAACGGTGTCTTTACAGGTCTCCCTAAAAAATCAATCAAACAGCTGCAGCTGATTCAGAACGCTGCTGCTCGAGTCCTCACTAAAACCAGGAAAGTGGATCACATCACTCCAGTACTGAAGTCTCTACACTGGCTTCCAGTGCCTCAAAGAATTGATTTCAAAATACTTTTACTGGTTTATAAATCACTAAACGGTTTAGGGCCAAAATACATTTCTGATCTGCTACTACATTATGACCCACCCAGACCTCTCAGATCGTCTGGGACAGGTCTACTTGTTGTCCCCAGAGTCAGAACTAAACAGGGGGAAGCAGCGTTCAGTTTTTATGCTCCAAATATCTGGAACAAACTCCCAGAAACCTGCAGGTCTGCTGCAACTCTCAGTTCTTTTAAATCTAAGCTAAAGACCTATCTTTTTGATGTTGCTTTTCTTTAAATAATCTATTTTATTAACTTTAATCTCTTATACTGCACTGTAACTTTTATTCTTATACTGCACTATCAATTTTATTCTTGTTTTAATTTGTTTATTAATGTTTTTAAATTGTTTTATAACTGCTCTTTAATGTTTTATGTAAAGCGCTTTGAATTGCCCTGTTGCTGAAATGTGCTATACAAATAAAGCTGCCTTGCCTTGCCTAAAAACATTTTTACGTCCGTATCATTCAAACTGTCCACGGTCTCATTGATGTCCAAATGATTTCCGGGTATGCAGCCGCTTACTACCTACGATCGCTTCCGGGTCACGAAAAAAATGAATGAGGAATAAGATTTATACACACATTTTAATTTCCGAGTTCCATCTACAAACACATTTAGAAAATCGGATAACGAGATAGATTTTCGTTTTCCGTTTTTTAATATCAAAACAAAAAAGCGAATAATGGGTTGTTTTCCGTTTTTTGTTTTCCTATTTACTAATGGTAATTGGGAAACTGGCCGTTTTTCGTTTTTGTTTTTTTCCTTTCAAAATGAAAATCCGTTGGCCGCCAAGTACACGGACCCAGAAGCAGCCTGTGGCCCGTTTACAGGCCCCAGCTCCGTAGTTTAAGAAACTAGGCAGTAATGTTCCCCTATTAGCTGTGTGTGTTGTCAAACTGTTGGGATGAACTGGTTCCTGCTGGTTCAACATATGTTTAGAATGATGAAAATATAAACAACATTTTATCAGTAGACAGTGAAACATAAACAAACCTTCAGTTTGGTTGAAGCGCATCTTTACAACGTCAATGTTGGCTTTGAAGAGCTGCTGGTGACCCACCAAGAGCTCAGTCTCCCTCTGCCAGTACTGAGGATCATCTTCTGTGAGTCTGCTCATCCAGTCCTGTTTGGGTTCTGCTCTCTTGGTGTTACTGTCATAGTAAAACATCTCAACGTCATCAACCAATCCAACAGCCACAAACTCTGGCAAGTTTGGGACTCCAGAAGACCCAGTGTAGAAATACTTCAGAGAGTGAGTCACTGTAAGAAAATATAAATGTAATAATGTCAGTTTTTATATAACTAGGGATGTAACGATGCACTAAACTCATGATCTGATTCACAATTTTAAAGGACAATTCCGGCCAATTTTGACGTTAATCTTGATTGCTATAGCTATGCGAGTACTTTCTATAGAAAGAAACCCGACATGGATCGGCCCTAGCAAACTGGAGTTGCTCCAGCTACCTTTATGAGCGTCCACTGAGCTAAAACGGCAGCTGTCAGGGCAAGTTTTAGAGTGCCTTTGTGCCTTTTAACAGGCACAAAATGCAATGAATATGTCTGTGTCACATGAAAAGGGCCCTAACGTGACAACAAGATGCCTTTTTTTAACTCAGGCATTGTTTAAATTCACCTACCCTGTCTCTATCCTGCCGGTGGATATCTAGGCCTGTTAGCTGCTAGCTGTTAGCTGATAAATACCATCCATGATAAATGTTTTCAGCCAAAATCATCACGCAGCAGTTCCGTGTGTATTTGTAGCTCATCCATTTTGTGTGTGATCGATCTGGTGTTGGTGAGTAGGAGGCTTGTCAGTGTCTGATCTGGGTGGTAGTTCCCTTAGCCGCGCTAGCAGCCTTTGTCCCCCCTTCCTCGCCTCCGGCAGCGGACAAAAATCCCCCGAGCGCCCGGTGGTCTGGTGGATGTCCTCCAGAGAACAGATCATGCCTTCACGGCGAACATTGTAGCAGCGGTGCACAATATTGAAAAGAAATTTATATTGCGATATCGATAATGAATATTGCGATATCGATATTAATTTCGATTTTTTAAACATATGTAAAATTACCGAAGTTATGGGAAAACGCATCAAAATAGATTTATAACAAATAAAACAAGTTTTCTTACAACACAAGGTTTATTTCAACTGACGGTCATATTGGACTGGTAAAACGTGTCTACAAAACAGGACATGTTTTACTGGTTGGACAGTATAAAATAAATAAATACTGGTTGTATGTACACTACAGTATAAAAAACAATGCAATGCAACACCTGTATAAGTATTTCAAAGCTACCGAGGAGGCATCACTTTTGGCTTTTAAAGTCCTTACATTTCACAATAAAAGTCATAATTTTTTCCCGTCTCCACCCTTTTCTTCTTGTCCTCTATTCATGCCCAGCGCCATTTGTTTTTAACTTCTTTCTCAACTAAAGCTGTATCTGACATGCTCCAAGTTTGATAAACTTTGCCTCAATTTTTTTAGCCACGTTACCACGGAGACCACACCGCACTCTTGATTTTCGGCAAAGACCCTCCCTACTTTGCATCTGATTGGCTAGAACTTGTTTCATTGGTAGGTGGAAGTTTGATGATTGGTTAAACCCAGCGCATCAAAAACTAATCCCATGTGGATTTTTAATTTATTTATTTTTCTAAAATAGTCATACGCCACAAATCCAGCACCAGGCCCGATTACTTTCAGCCCTGTGTTAGTTAGAGCTGCGTTCCTCTTATGTGACTGGTATGTGACTCGAAAATATTAAACCGCATGCAAGTTTGTTTTTTTTGCCTCACGGCCGCACGCCAGAGATCACTTTAAGCCCTGATAATATTTCTGATTATGGCATAGCTTTCTCCCCACCCAATTAGGCTAATAAAGTAATGATTAAAAAAAACCACAAATGCTTGATCAAGGGCCCGGCCCGGCCCGGCCCGACACGGCCCGGCCGGAGGATAGTGGCGGAAAATAACGGCCCGGCCCGAAAGCCAACTCGGGTCAGGCAGAGAATCTAAACTCTAAGGGCCCTATCTTGCACTCAGCACAATTGCCTTTGTACACCGACGCATGTATCATTCCTATTTTACACCCGACGCACAGCGGACTTTTCCCTCCACTGACGCACGTCGGTAAATTAGGGAATGTATTTGCGCTCCTGGGGTCGGTTCAGCGAAAAGAGGAGGCGTGTTCCGGCGCAAACGTTCCCTGGTGCTATTTTGCAGTTTCAGAAAACAATTCCACCACTGACCAGGAAAAACCTGGTCTAAATTCAGTGGCGCTAGTCTAAAGTCAGTAGTGTGTTATTTAGTTATCACCACACGATCAAGATGGGCATTTATTACTTTGCGGCATCCCGGACAGCTAAGCGTTATAGTGAGAGAAACAAAGTGTCTCCCCTGTGTTTTCTGACCACGGTGGGAAATCTGGAGCAAGAAAAGTTAACCCTCTCCTTGATTTCATGTTGTTTATGGAGAAGGAGAACCAGGAAATGAGTCGGGGTTAATGCAACGCTACCAAGTGATGTGTATTTTTCGAGAGTTGCATCAAAGAGTGTAACGTAACAAGAGGCTAAACTCAATAGAACGTTGTGCTGCAGCTTGCAATGGAACGTTCTATTGAGTGCAGCTCCGCCATCTTGGACTGAATGCAACACAACGTTCTATTGAGTTTTGCCTCATGTTACTTCTATACTCTTTGGGTACATGTCAGGCAGGATGCAAAGCAAACACAATATTGCATAATTATCGAGAGAGATACTTTCGGTATAATATCGCGCAACGTGATATCGCGATAACGATATTGAGTCGATATATCTTGCACCCCTAGTATGTATGGTCACGTATAGGCCTACAACATCTACATAATTTATTACAGCAAATGAATGCAGAAAGTTAGCCAGGAAATAGTTTTTTTTTTACTAAAGCAGTATATGAAATCAGATGTATTACCTACCACCATTTAGTTGTTTTGTGTTATTTAAGATATTTATAAAATATCTGATCATGCCAGACGTAATTATTCCACTAATTTTTTAAACAATGCAAGTATCCATTTCAGCCACCAGGGGGGCAGTGCTCCCCCGCCCACAGCAAACTCATGGGTTAGACCCATCTGGTAGCCAAGGACTAGACTAAGGTCGAAACTAAGAGCTGCATAGAAAAATATGCACCAAACAAGCCACTTTGAAATTTTGCTGTTTCATGAATACAAAAGTTGGACTGAAAATGTTTGGATGACCCTCCCCTCAATAAAGAATAAAAAGACATGACCCTCCTCTATTTTCCTCCGGTGGTCCATTCCATAAATACCAAACGGTCCCTAATTATACGTTTAAACGAAAAGTTTAACTCGGGTACATTCACAAAAAGACCCTAGGTTGCATTTTGGCGAGAGTTACGCTTTAAGTGGTTTGTGCTCCTTCTGTAAGTCATGTTGGGGTAAAATTTGGTTTTGGAGAATTCTACAAGCAGCAATACCACAGGTCAAGCAATCAAATTTTCAACAGGCACGGTACTAGTAGCATTAAAAATAAAAAATTTAAGTCTCAGCAAATGCCAAGCCATGATGATGGTATTGTTAAATTTCTGTATTTAATTTTTTTTCCTCCATATTTCAACTCCAAATTCTTTCAGACTTAGTCATTGTTAAAATGAGTTTTCTCCTGTGAAGAGAGACAGACTGTGTGTGTGTATGTCCAACAGCTCTGGACCACTTTTCAGAATTCTAAATATGAGAAAATTGGTGAATGCCACAAATTCTCTTATTCAGGGTTTCTGCAGGTATCAGCAAATCTCATTTCATGCTTTTTCATGCCACTTTAAAACTAATTTCATGCCCATGTCCAACTGCAGATTAGGGCTGCAGCTATCGATTATTTTAGTAATCGAATATTCTACCGATTATTCCATTGATTAATCGAGTAATTGGATAAGAAATACTTAGTAAGAAATACTTACTAAACAGCAATAGTAAATATTTATTATTGCTGTTTACTAAAAAAAAGGAAACCTGTCGCTTGTATATCAGGGCTCCACACTAACTTTTTGCCTTGGTTGCACTGGTGCGCCTAACTTTTTTATTTAGGTGCACCAGCACAAAATTTAGGTGCACCCAAATTTTTTCTTGCATCGCCGTAACGCTGAATGGCGATACACGATATTTAGCTCTGTATTTTTTTACAAATTGGGCTAAATGTTCAGTTTTAAGTCAAAGCCACTTTTCACAAGCTCTTTTATTAAAACAGATTGTGATTAAAATAAAAATCAAAGACAGGATTTCCTTTACCAGTTTGAAAATATACAGCTGCAACACATTTAAATGAAAGTTATCTAAAATAAATAGCCTCGGATATATATAAAAAATATATATCTGAGAAAGCTCCTTCATAAGCTTTTCAACAACAATAACAGACTGATTAAAAGAGAAAGAGAACGCCCGGATAGCTCAGTTGGTAAATATAGAGGTTTGACTCCGACCTGCGGCCCTTTCCTACATGTCATCTCCCCCCCATCTCTCTCGCCTTTCATGTCTTCAGCTTTCCTATCAAAATAAAGGCCGAAATCTTTAGAAACAAAAAAAAAGAACGACCTAAAGACCGAGGGAGTGCGATGGACTGAAGCAGGCTATGCTAGGCTACTCAGAGAGTGACGGCTGACTCATTAGCGGCGTTACACCCGTCTTGTGTAGACTATGAAATGTCTGTATCGACACTGCGCTGCATTTTTATGAACTATGATCTAGCAGGCTCCGTCTTACACGCTATTACTCAACCAACTGAAGTTAGTTGCATTTAATAACTTCTAATGTGTGTTTCGCCGTGGCGGCCGCAGTAACAGAGTTACCAGCAAAAACACTGGTACCAACACAGGTTTCCCTCTCATACTTAACAATATAAAGCTGTGTTAATAACAATTAAAACTGTAGACAAATGTCGGGAGTTTGGACCAGCGGTGCTGTGTCTCTCCATGTTGCAGGTGAGCCGGCCGGTGTGTGAGTGAATCGGGGGGGGCTGCGCGGAGGAGAGATCCAAACACAGGCACGGCTTTCCAGAAGGAACGGGTCATGTAACGCAACATTAAACCATATCCATATAAACGACATTGCTTAGTTAGTGGAGAGGCAGCGGATGCAAGGACGTTAGGTGCACCGGTGCGACCTAGGAAAAATGTTAGTCGCACCCTTACAAATTTTTGGTCGCATGTGCGACCAAATTGGTCGCACTCTCGAGCCCTGTAAAAGACTGGTTTCCTTTTTAGAAAAAGCAGCATTTTTTTATTGCCAAATTCCAAGACCCTTAAAAAGAAATTCATTACAATAGTACATTTTTGGTGGCCCAAATGTTAATATTTTTCACCCAATTCCCCTTCTTGCCTCTGGCTCTTTACACTGGATATGCAAAAGAGCTGTTCACTGACCAGAGGGTTTACAGCAGGGCTACTCAACTACACTGTTCTGGGGGACACATTTTCAGAAGCCTAATACACAGTGATGAGCATTATAGATATATATATATGGTGAGGAGAAAGAATAAAGAATGCATGATGACGTCATTCACGTGCATATTAAGTAGCCACGCTGGGGGGAGGAGCCGCTGTGTCTCCGGCAGCGGCTACATTTCCAAAGATTAGAAGCAAACTAATAAACAGTTAGACTACAAACCGACAGCTTTCGTTTTAGCTTGTTGGTAAAACATGGCTATTAGCAGAGTAGCATGCTGTAGGCTAGTTGTGTAAACAGCGCGGTGGACGAGAGCAGCAGCGTTAGCTACCTTGTGTCGGGTTGGCTCCGTGGAATGGATGAGTACTCTGGATGTTTGTTACAGAGGTGATGTAGCAGCATGTTTGCAGCTTAAAATGATCCCAAACTTTCTGTTGTTTTCTTTCGCCTGTCTCGTCAGTCAGTCTTGTGTTTATATACTGTCTGTTCTTGTGTTGTGTCCGCAGAAGCACACACCTCTTGTGCGCTAGTAATAATCATCCGTGCGGAAGATTTACGACTTCGTGCACCAGCCGTAAAAAAAAGGCAATTAAAAGGTTCCGCCTGTCAACCATTACGCTATACTTCTGATCGAAATTAGATTTCGATGTTTATATAATCAAAATAAATCGTGAAAAACAATGGTTTTTATTTCATCAAGTTTACATATTTTTTAATGCCTTTGAACATCGAAGTTAATGCTTTTTCATGCCATTTCAGGCCTGAATTTTCACAAAATCTATTTAATTACTTTTCATGATTTTTAATGACCCGCGGAAACCCTGTTATTGTAAATTACTGTTCCTAGTGGTTCTTGCATGAGGCCCATTATGTGGTAAAAAAAAACCATTTCATTAAATTAAGAATGTACATTTTCAGTGCTGTCCATCAACTTAAACCACAAAAGCACGAAAGAATAAAGTTGTATTCAGCACAATTTTTTTTTAAAACCACGGAACAGATTACATTTGTGTTTGCCTATTCTGGCTAATCTCCATCACGTCTGATTCCAGTCTCACCTCTGTTGGTCCTGATCTCTGCTTTGTCCAGTTTGGTGAGGATGTCGTCCTTCATACCAGAGAGCTGAAACACACAGTCGTACCTCCTCCAGTCTTCAGCTGGGACTGATGAAAGGTCCAGGTCAACACTCATCTGGAAGGATCCATCGTGGTTGGGGAGGATCTCTCCGAGGTCCACGTCCTCATGAAGCTCCTCTCCATCTTTCCTCCAGAACATCATGGCTCTGTCAGGGTAGAAACCTGTAGCGTGGCAGCTGACTGGAGAGGAGGGAGACTTCTGGAGGACAGACACTGAGGGAACCTCTGCACAGTGAAGACAAAGACTTTATTTTTATTTACTGTACATTAATATTATCATTCCTCTTTAAGGTCATGTATTTTAAATGCATTTTTTTATGAAATGCAAATAAACTTCACTGAAGTGTAAAAAAGGGAGGTGAAATAGATTAAAAAAGGAGGACAGTTAGTGTGAGAAACACAGAAAGAGACAGAGAGACAAACTGACACAAACAGAAACAAAGCAGAAAGAAAGAGAGAGAGAAAAAAGTGAGGAAAAGAGTGGTGATAACTGCAAAGAGGAGAGAGAGGCAGAGAGATGAAGAGAGAAGAAGAAATGTTAACATTGTTGGGTCCATTAAACTCCATCAGGTCATGTGATTCTACCTGTTCTCAGCAGAGAGCTCCTCCCATAGTTCACATACTTCTTCACCCACTCAGGACACTCCTGGGTCAGGAAGTGTTTTTTCTGATATATCTCAGCTTTGTTATGGTCCCACTTGTGTTTGGTGATGACAGCCTGTTGTTTTGGAGCGATCCACGTCTCTGTCTTCAGGTCAAATGCTATGAAGTCTTCTCCATCATAACCATACTGATCATAACCATTGACCTCTCCAGTCTCATCATCCCAGTCACAGCCAAACATCCTCTGGTAAACGTGAACACCTGAGAGAGAGAGAGAGAGAGAGAGAGAGAGAGAGAGATAGAGATAGAGAGTCATATGTTAACTGTTGATAACTTAAAGTGATGGTTCGGAGTAATTTCACCCTAGGGTCCTTTGCAGCATGACCTCGAGCCAAACACCCCCCCAGAAGCTTTTTTCACCTGGGTCGAACATTGGGAGAGTTAGCATAGAGTAGCATTATCAGCTGAATAGCTTAGCGCAGGGGCTAATGGATCCGAAGTGTCTCTTAACATTACCCCACTAATAATGCCCGAAATGATACCAAACGTCTACAGTAGTACAAATAGGTTATGCACTCATAAAACGATGGATTGGAAAGTTTGTAAGTACACCAGAAGTGTATGTAAATAACACTTGTCTGTTGGCTTCTGCTCTCTGCTGCTGCTGC
This sequence comes from Perca schrenkii, assembly GCA_025617405.1. Lineage (NCBI taxonomy): Eukaryota > Metazoa > Chordata > Actinopteri > Perciformes > Percidae > Perca > Perca schrenkii. The sequence goes on along the minus strand of CM046800.1, from coordinate 7,901,377 downwards.
TGTTACTACCGGGCAGTAAGAGTGCTTAGGGCCGTCTACAAATTACAACACCGAAAAGAGATGCAACAAAAATATTTATTAATTTAATGATTAAATAAGGTAATGTCTCCAAACTTACCTCAATTATAACTTGTCTCCTGCTATATATTCTACAGCACTTACTTTAAAAAATAATCTAAATTAAAAAATATTTTTGTTGCATCTCTTTTCGGTGTAGTAATTTGTAGACGTCCCTAAGCACTCGTCTTACAGCAGCAGCAACAACAGCAGAGAGCCGAAGCCAGCAGGCAAGTGTTCATAAACTTCTGGTGTACTTACAAACTTTCCAATCCATCGTTTTATGAGAGCATAACCTATTTGTACTACTGTAGACGTTTGGCATCATTTCGGGCATTATTAGTGGGGTAACTTACAAGATACAAACGTGGGTCCATTAGCCCCTGCGCTATGCTATTCAGCTGATAATGCTACTCTGTGCTAACTCTCCCAATGTTCGACCCAGGTGAAAATAGCTTCTGGGGGGGGTGTTTGGCTCGAGGTCATGGTGCAAAGGACCCTAGGGTGAAATTACTCGGAAACATCACTTTAAACTAATATTTATTTTCATTATCAATTATTTTTATTAATCAATTAACCAAACAAATTTAAACAAAGAAAAGCAGTGAAATTCTCACGTCTTTTAAATAAAAGACTTAAATAAATATTTGATTATCAAAATTGCTGTCAATTAATTTCCATTAATCAACTAATAGATTACTGACTAATAGTTTCATCACTTTATATGTTTATTACAACACAGACACAATGTGGTTAATTTAATCTAATATAATCTGTAGTTCTGCTAAATATTTAGTGTTCAAACTAATCATTTTTGTTATTATTGATTATGTAAGGATTATTTTTGATACATTTAAATAAATGTTTACAATGTAAAATGAAATGTTGAAAACTGTTGATCAGAAGTTGTTGTGAGATGATCTCCTCTGTCTGATCAACACTCTATGGAAGTGTATTACATTCACCATAGAAAAAAAATTTAGACACGTCATATCTCGTAATTATGAGAAATAAGATAAGCTGTTTCTATGGTGAATGTAATACGCTTCCATAACACTCAACACTATTTCATATTAAATTATATTAAACAGAGAAAAGCAGGACATTATCATATTTGAGGAAAGTGAAACTACAATATATTTTGACTTTTTTGTCAAAACTGTTGGGATGAACTGGTTCCTGCAGGAGAGTTCTTCTGGACCAGCTCACTGTGGCCGCTCCACTCCACTT